>JAGFMF010011782.1:524465-631890 GCA_019455555.1 Galemys pyrenaicus | reverse complement strand
GCCAGGTGTTGAAGGAATGGACCAGCCAAGTCCCTTCGATGGCTGGAGCCACAAAGGCCTGTTGGTGCCTCCCCTGTGACTCATTCTGGCACCTCCAGACACTGCCTCTGAGAGGTTCACCCTCTCCCCTCAGTCACAGGAAGGGCCCGAAGGTGGACACAGACAGCATGTCCCCCTTGTTCTCCGCTGTGTCCCAGCATCTGCACGGTCTGTGGCCTTGGGTCAGTGAACGTGAAGCGTGGGGTTGTCGAAACCCAGACGACTCTGGCACGCGTTGAGCTCTAGTGTCTCCAGAGAGAACGTACGTAGGCCCTGTTTGGGTGCTCTGACGGAGGCCGGCTCTGCGCGGGAGTTTCTGCTGAGCTCCATGAGGGGCCATAGTCGCCAGCTCACCTGTCTGCTCCACCCCAGGTCTCACAAGCGGTGTTTGCAGTTGCTCTGACTCAAAATTGAGTCACAGGTTCTGGCGCTGGCCTTTCCCCGGGACCAGGCCCACGGCCTTCTCCCACCTCCCGGCCGGCTGACTGCGTCTGCGCTCTCCCCATCTGTGTGCAGGGCACCTCTCCAGCTGGCAGTCTGGTGGACGCCATGTCTCAGAAACACCTTCAGATCAACCAGACGTTTGAGGAGCTGCGGCTGGTCACGCAGGACACAGAGAACGAGCTGAAGAAGCTGCAGCAGACTCAAGAGTACTTCATCATCCAGTATCAAGAGAGCCTGAGGATCCAGGGTGAGGCTGGTGCAACAGGGCCGTGTGTCTTGAGCATGGGAGTTGAGGCCACTCTGATTTCCTACAGGGTGGGTGTGGGTCACAATCCATCTTCCCAGCACTTTACTGGGAAGTATTATGGCTCTAGTGATTAAGCCCCTGCTGTGGGCCAGGTTCTAGATTTATCCCTTTGCATGTATTCAATTCAACCTTGACAACAGCTCCAGGAAGTAGGTTGCTATCTTATCCCTATTTTGCAGACAGTAAAACTGAGGTCTATTTTGGTCTAAATGGCTTGTAAGCAGCATAATGGTCTCAACTAGAGATAATGTCATAAAATCTCTTTACTCCCTGATTGTAGGTGTTCAGTGAGTAGCTCATAAGTGACTGAATATGGACAAAGTGTTCCCTAACCAGAAGGAAAACTTGGGTTGAGAGTCCGCTGGTTGAACCAGTCTGGGAAGAGGTGTAACTCTGGAAATGTTCCTTCTTGAGCCTCATTCACTGAAAGTGACAATGGGAAGTTTTCCTGTCTCTTAGGTGTATAGTTTTCCAAGAGTTGTCATGATAAGGGTGTGAAGAAAGATTAATTTGAAGGGAGTTAACTCCAAGTACAATTTGAGGAGTCTTAAAACATCTTCTTCCCACTCCAAGCTGTACTACTCCATCCTAAGAAAAACAGGAAGTGTCAGTCTGCCTTTTTTTTTCTTTGCTCTTCTGACTCCTTGGAACTTAGGTCATTGAGTTTAAATCTTTCATTTTCAATATATATATTCAGCGCTATTCATTTCCCTCTAACAATGTTTTAGCTATATCACGTGACTTTAGATATATGGTATATTCATGATCATTCAGTTTAAAATATTTTCTAATTTTTCTTCCCATTAATTACCTAAAAATTTTTAGAAGTACATTTTAGAAGTTTCATTTACAAATATTTGTTTTTTCTATATTTAATATTATTATTGATTTCATTTTCATTCCATTATTGAATTTAATTGTTGTCAGAGAACATATTCTTCCTTATCTCAATTCTTTTTAAATGTATTGAGATTTGTTTTACGATCCATCATGTGCTTTATCTGGCAGTGGTTCTTTTGTATTTGAAAAGAATATATCTTTTACAATTGTTTCACTCAAAAAAAAAAAAAGCAGTAATAAAGTCAATGTCAACATAAAAGTTACAGTTAAAAAACAGAGAAAACAACACCCTTATTTTCCAGTCCAAAATTTAGTGAGTAGAGTGACATTGCTATATATTTTGCAAATCTCTTTAATGTTATATTTAATAAGGGATAGTTAGATCTTACTTTTAATCTGTTGTAATGTCATATATCTTGAGTCTTTAAGAAAACTGCACCATATATTTGTAACAGCTAAAGAGAGAAGGTGAATAAGGTTTTGTGACCTTGTGAAAATTGTTTTGACTCTTGGATCTCCATTAAGAGTCTTAGGAACCCTCTAGGATCCCTAGTCCACACTTTGAGAACCAATGATCTATGTCTTTATTCATTTTTTTACTTAATTAGTAAAAAATTAGTTACTGAGAGTTGTCAAAATCTATTATATTGTGTAATTGTATACTTCTATCATTATTTCAGCATATATTTCCTTTATGTATTTTGAAGCTTTGTTATTAGATGCATATAGATTTACGATTACTATGTCTTCCCAATTGATACCTTATTAAGTAAGAAATATCTTTTTTGATCTCTAGTAATACTCTTTACTTAAAGTCTATATGGTATTAATATAAGGGCCCTAGTTCTAGCTAGTATAGCATGTATTTTTCATGCTTTTGCTAAAACTTAAACTGAAGTAACATATAGCAGAGTCTTGCTTTTGTATTTATTCTAAAAGTCTCTACCTTTATTGAAGTGTTTATTTCATTGACATTTAGCATAATTATTATTAATGCAGTGATACTGAGGTCTACTAATTTTTATTTATTTTTCTGTTTTGTCCCTTCTTAGTCCCTCCTGTCCTCCTTTTTTCATTCTGATATTTATTTTTTAAAATTTTACTTACAATTCTCTTTTAATTTAACTAAGCTTTCCTCCTAGCCCTGCCCTGCCAGTGTCTATTGGACATTATCACATTGCCTGAATCCAGTAGGCTCTGAGTAATTTTTATGAGAGAATTCGATCATGTCTTCTTCCCATTGGAATTTATCCTAGATTGACCCCAGGGAGGGTTAGCCCTCTTACTACATTAAGACACAAAAGATTTCAGGCTTTTATCTTTGCTTATGGTATTTGGCTAGTTGATGGAATTGAGCATCTTATTCTTGGGCTTTTTGTTTCCTGTTTATGGATTTAAGTTTGGATTCTGGATAGGGCTTGTGCCCATGATGTTATGCAAAATTAATCTCATTTATCAACAATCAGAGAAACAGAATCAAGTTGCCTCCAATGAAACAGACAATTGCCTCATGTTTCTTGACTTCCTTCCCAGAAGTTTTTGCAAATTACCGAGAGGTCTAAGTGGGTCAATTTGCTTGGAGTGTTGGTCCAGGTGTTGGGATCACCACCACTTCTCTGGGGGTGGCAGGATGCCCCAGGTGGATGTCTAGATCACCCTGCTATGTTCAGAGCTGGATGATACTTACCCTGCTCAAGCCCCTGCAGTGACATTAGAACCATATTTCTCACCCTTTTTTTGGGCATTTCTGGGAAGGGCCAGAGTTGTTTTAGTCTGTCCCGGCTTGTGTGTCCATAGGGGAGGGTCTGGGTCAGTGTGACATGGCCCACAGAGGCCTGCCAAGAGTTTGACCAGACCACGCTAACACTCGCAACCTCTTGACTCAGCCTTGATTGCATCCCATTCAAAAAGATTACTGAGCAAAAAACTGAGGACACAAAGCATTACTGGGCAAAGCATTGAGGACACCAGTTACCTTCAAGAGAAGAATGGGTTCGCAAGCAGGGGAGGGTGTACTTTAGCCAGGGAACTGCTTGGTTTCTTAGGCGGGGTTGGTGATACACAAATGTGTGACACACAGGTGTTCCCTGTGTTACTCTTTCTGTGTGCCCTGTGACTTTTGAAATAGGCATTGAAGCCCCACTGCCCCCTATTCCTGCCCTTGATGAGACTCCTGGCAGCTGGTGTGGGGAGAGCCTGCCTTCCTCCACCCTCAATTCCTGAGAGAATCCTGCTGCTTGTGTGTCCCATGGGCCTGGACTCGCTCTGTCGCCCCTGGTCGGTGAGCTGAGCTCACAGTGACCCAACCTGGGCAGACAAGTCGGGAGCTTCCAGCAGCCAGTGAAGACCCTCTTCCCTGCAGGGGTGCTGTGCTCCGGGGTTGGGGTGCAGGCGGCAGCAAGGCCTGCCCCAGGGAGCTCTGCTGAGTGAGGTCGGGGGCAGTTGCCGTGTCCATCAGCCTGGCCTATCCCGTCTCCCGTGAGCCGATCGGGACTAACTCGCCCACAGACCTGACCTGTGCCGGGCAGTTTCTTGAACACTGTCCAGACATCAGCTGCTGATCACAGAGCAGGCGCCTGAGGCAGGTGCCATGATCCCCCAGCTTTACACACAGGGAGGCCCAGGGGAGGGAAGTGATTCGCCTGAGGTGACCCAGTCGGAGAACGGTGAGAGCACAGGGCTAACTAAGCGATGCGGCTCCAGGCTGGGCCCCGCGGTGTGAGCGGGCTGGGCGGCCAGCTGCGTGTTTGGTGAGGGGAGGCCATGTCAGGATCCTCTTCAGCTGTGCCCACAAGCTTCCGTCTCCCACGCCCTGGAGGGGAGCTCCAAGTCGGGAGGCCAGTAGCAGAGCCCGCTGATCCCTGCACCCTCGGCCCATCGCTCCCCACTTGTGTTGGCCGGAGGTGTCCTGTGAGGGTCTTGTCTCAGAAGGGTGAGTGTGGTTCTGCTGGGCTTCCAGCTGGATGATGGTTTGGGTGTCCTGTCCCCTCCTCTAGCTCAGTTTAGCCAGCTGAACCCCCAGGACCGTCTGAGCCGGGAGACGGCCCTCCAGCAGAAGCAGGTGTCCCTGGAGGCCTGGCTCCAGCGCGAGGCACAGACGCTGCAGCAGTACCGCGTGGTGAGTGGGAGCTGTGTCCTCCTGCCCGAGCTGACCGGGGGCCGAGAGAGGGTGGAGGCCAGAGGAGGGCAGAGCCCATCTCTTCGTTGCCGCGGGGCTTCTGGTGCAGGGCAGGCAGGAGGGGGAAGCCTGGGCCTGGGCCTGGGCCTGGCGCTGCCTCCCGAGCGAGCCTGTGGGCTTTCGCCTTCCCTCAGGAACTGGCCGAGAAGCACCAGAAGACGCTGCAGCTGCTGCGGAAGCAGCAGACCATCATTCTGGACGACGAACTGATCCAGTGGAAGCGGCGGCAGCAGCTGGCCGGGAACGGAGGGCCCCCCGAGGGCAGCCTGGACGTGCTGCAGTCCTGGTAAGGGCTGGGGAAGGCGGGCAGGGAGGGGTGGCAGGCCCAGCAGGCACTCAGGGGGCTTCCAGCTGCCGACGCTGCCTCCCGCTGGCTCCCTGTGACCGGGAAGTCCGTCCCACCAGTGGTGCTGCTTCCCGAGGTGGACTTTGGTGTCCACCTCCCACGCCACCTGCCCAGGAACGGCGTCGCTGCTGGCGAGTGGGGCCGGGCCCAGGCTGTTAGGCTGCCAGTCAGGGTCACTCCTGGGCTTTTCCGTCTCTGAAGGTGGGAGCTGTGCTCTGCTCAGTGGCTAGGAGAGGCAGCTGAGGTGCAAGCCTTAGCGGGGAGGGGTGCATGCAGCTGGGTCCCGGGGCTTCTCTCCAGACTGGGGCCTGGACAGAGGGGAGCCAGTGACCTTCCGCCGGCAGGTGCGAGAAGCTGGCTGAGATCATCTGGCAGAACCGGCAGCAGATCCGCAGAGCTGAGCACCTCTGCCAGCAGCTGCCCATCCCCGGCCCCGTGGAGGAGATGCTGGCGGAGGTCAACGCCACCATCACAGACATCATCTCTGCCCTGGTGACCAGGTGACTGCTGCCTCTTGCCCGCGCCCAGCAGGGCCGGGGCAGCCCGTGTGGGTGGGGAGCGGAGCAGCAGGTGGGAGCCCGAAGTCGCGAGCGCAGGAGCCCGTGTCTGCCTGAGGCTCTCACGCCCCTCGGCCCAGCTGCTGGGCTGCTCAGTGTGGTCCCTGTCCCCTGCAGCCCGGCGGCTGCTGGGTTCCCGTCCCTGCCTGCCCTCGCTCTCCTCACCGCGTCCTGCTCCCGCCGAGCCCCGTGGGAGGGCCGGGGAGGCCTGTGCCCTGAGCACGGCCGTGTCCCCACAGCACGTTCATCATCGAGAAGCAGCCCCCTCAGGTCCTGAAGACCCAGACCAAGTTTGCGGCCACCGTGCGCCTGCTGGTGGGGGGGAAGCTGAACGTGCACATGAACCCGCCCCAGGTGAAGGCCACCATCATCAGTGAGCAGCAGGCCAAGTCGCTGCTCAAGAACGAGAACACGCGCAAGTACGTGTGCCCTGCCCCCTGCCGCCGCCCCGTGTCAGGGCAGGGCCGGCTGCTGTTCCACAGTCTGTCCTGTTGCTGGGCGCAGCATGGCCCCCTCCCTGCAGCCTCTGCCCCAGTCCTGCAGGCACGGCCTGGTGTCTCTCCAGGTCACTCTGTCTGTCCTGCTGTCCAGTCATTCCTCGGGCTCTCAGGTCATAAGGCCATCTCCAGTTCCTGCCGTGCTGGGTGTCCCAGGACCTGAGATAACACTGGCCACATCCGTGAGCCAAGTGGAACTCTGCTCTCTCCGTGCGGCCCACAGCAGACAGGAGGAGTGATTGCTGCTGCTGACAGGGCGACGTCGGGGCGCTGTGGACGGGCCTCGGGGGTGGAGCAGAAGCGACAAGGATTCTGCAGGTAGCTAGTGTCAGGGAGCAGAGAGGGAAGACCGCTGGGAGCACGGACTTTGTCTTGGAGGAGGACGAGGTGTGGCTGGAGAACCAGCATGGCGACCTGGGGTAAGGCCAGGCTGTCCACACGGCGGGCAATGAGTGTGTCCTGCTGTCCGCGCGTCCTCTGGGGACACGATGACGGAGACGGTCGTTCTCACGTGGTGCTTGAGTTGGGGTTGAGCAATAGACCATCGACGCTTTCACAAATAAGGCAGTTTCAAAAAGTGACAGGCTTAGGGAGGGAGAACTGAGTGATGTCAGTGTGTCTGAAATGACCTCGCCGCATCTCATGGTGGCGGAGGGAGAGCTTTCTGCGGAGATACTGAGTGCAGGCACAAATAAACGGAGATCCAGCAAGGATGGGAGTGGACAGACCAGATCACAGGGGTTCTTTTGGGTCACAGCTGTGGTTTTTATTTGGAGTGCCGTGGTGGCTGCCCCAGGGAGTTTTACCCTAATGATAAAGACCCAGCTCCCTTCCTCCCGGCCCAGGACCTCACTGGGGCCCTCCAGGTTGATTATGCACAAGCCCAGGCCACAGGGGCAGGGGCGCTGCGGGGCTGTCTGGGTGGTGCCCTGGGCACAGACAACACACGCTCTGGGCCCGGGCCCGTGTGCAGCTGGCCCCCTCCTTTGCAGTGAGTGCAGCGGGGAGATCCTGAACAACTGCTGTGTGATGGAGTACCACCAGGCCACGGGCACCCTGAGCGCCCACTTCAGGAACATGGTGAGGACGGGGCCTGTCCTGGAAGGCACCTCCACCAGAGCTGGGCCTCCCAACCATCTGTGCCCTCCCTGCCCTCTGCCCTCTGCTGCAGTCACTGAAGAGGATCAAGCGCGCTGACCGGCGGGGCGCGGAGTCCGTGACGGAGGAGAAGTTCACAGTCTTGTTTGAGTCTCAGTTCAGCGTCGGCAGCAACGAGCTTGTGTTCCAGGTGAAGGTGAGGCCCCGCTCTCCCTTCCCCGGAGGGCCACCCCGGCAGGGAAGGGGCCTGCCTGAGGCCACCCGGCTGGTCTGGGAAAGCCAGAGCGCCCTGGTCTACGGGGGATGACGCCAGTTTGCCCCCGGACACTATCAGAACCCCACCTTCTCTCTGCTGGTGCCGCTCGCCCGGTCCTGACCTGGCACCAGCCCACAGGACTTGGGCAACAGACCAAGAAAATAGACGCCTGTGGGTTTTTTGTTCACATTTGCTTTGGGTTTCTGGTAGGGGCCCTGTGGTTGGGATTGTGGGTGAGGAATGAGGTCGGGAATCCTGCTGAGTAGAGCCCAGATGGGGTGCTCCTCCACCCCACTCTCCTCCCTCGGCCCCCACAGACCCTGTCGCTCCCCGTGGTTGTCATTGTGCACGGCAGCCAGGACCACAACGCTACTGCCACTGTGCTGTGGGACAACGCCTTTGCAGAGCCGGTGAGCATCTGGGGGCCCCGGGATGTTCCTCAGGTTGGCCCCACACCCCTGGTCCTCTGCTGAGCGGTTCTTCCCCACCCCAGGACCAGACCAGAGCTGAGGTGAGGGGAGGTGAGGGGCGGCTGGAGCGAGTGCCGCCCTGGGGCCCATCTGGGGCTCAGACTTGGGTCTTGGGTCTCCTGACTGGTGGTCTGGGTCTCAGACATCTGCCCCCGTCCCTGGCCTGGGTCTCTGTCCTGCAGGCCTCTCTGTCCTGCTTCCCGGCCTTTCTTTTCGTGTGTGTGTCTTCTCTGCTGCATCTTTCCTGGCCCCCACCCCCACGCCATCTGTCTCTGGTGTGTGTATTTCCAAAGCCCTGGATCTGCCTCCTCTCTCCCTCCCAGGGCCGGGTGCCATTCGCCGTGCCCGACAAAGTGCTGTGGCCACAGCTGTGTGACGCGCTCAACATGAAATTCAAGGCTGAGGTGCAGAGCAACCGGGGCCTGACCAAAGAGAACCTCGTGTTCCTGGCACAGAAGCTCTTCAACAGCAGCAGCGGCCACCTCGAGGACTACAGCAGCATGTCCGTGTCCTGGTCCCAGTTCAACAGGGTGAGCGCCCGGCCCGGGCCTACCTGGGGCCGCCCATCCCGCCTCCCGCACCCCACACAACAGGTTCCCCAACGCCTTCTCCTACCACCGGGAGAGATGGGGGCCGGTGCCCCACGGAAGGGAGGCAGCGTGAGAGCCCAAGCGAGACGCGAGGGGCCTGGAGTTGGGGCTCAGGGTCTTGGCTTCTGCCTCAGAGCTGCTGGCTCATCCGCCAGTCCCCTTCCCTTCGCTGAGCCAGTTTCCCCGCCTGCCAAAGGGAGGCTTGGGCAGGAACGAGCTTGGAGGTCTCGTCCAGCTGAGACAATTTTTTCCTCCTACTCCCAGCCTGAGGGCTTGTCTCAGACCGTGTGTCTGAGAGGCACATGAGCTCCCCACCCCCGGGACATCGGCTGGGCTGTGCTCGCTGTGGACGGCTGCACTGTGGGGTGTAGAGCCAGGCGTCGGGAGGCCGGGGCGAGGACACGAGGGCACTGATTGCGTCCTGGGCCACCTGGGATAAGCGGGCACAAGCTGACTCGGGGCTCCCGGGGGGACTTCCAGGAGAACCTGCCGGGCTGGAATTACACCTTCTGGCAATGGTTCGATGGGGTCATGGAGGTGCTGAAGAAGCATCATAAGCCCCATTGGAATGACGGGTGAGGAGTGGGGGGCGTGGGGGTTGGGGGTGGCCGTGGCTCAGGGTGGCTGCTGGCCCGGCGGTGACACTGTGCTCCGTGTACCCAGGGCCATCCTGGGTTTCGTGAACAAGCAACAGGCCCACGACCTGCTCATCAACAAGCCCGATGGCACCTTCTTGTTGCGCTTCAGCGACTCAGAAATTGGGGGCATCACCATCGCCTGGAAGTTTGACTCTCGTGAGTGCCCTCTCCTGACCACACTGGCCCTGCAGCCCTGCCCCTCATTTCCTTGCTCCCTATTGTCCGCCAGGCCTCTCGTGAGTGCCCTCTCCTGACCACACTGGCCCTGCAGCCCTGCCCCTCATTTCCTTGCTCCCTATTGTCCGCCAGGCCTTTCCACAGTGGGCAAGGCAGGAGCTGTGTTCAGAACATGGAAGGACTTTGGCAGAAGCACCTTCCCTTGCTCTCGTTTTCCACTTGGGAGAACCTGATGTCTGTGCTCTCCCCCCTCTGCCCGGCCTGGCCTTGTGGTCTCTGCTGGCTGCTGGGCGAGGAAGCCTGTGACTTGGCCGCTGCCTCATCTAGTGGGGGGGCACGGTGTGGGGAATGGTGCCAGCGGTGGAAAAGCCCTTTGTTTCTGCAAGCCTGCCCCAAAACCCCGCGGACTTAGCCGTCTCCATGTCGGTGGGAAACAAGCTCGTCCTTTCACAGCTGACCGCAACCTGTGGAACCTGAAGCCGTTCACCACGCGGGACTTCTCCATCCGGTCCCTGGCCGACCGGCTGGGGGACCTGAGCTATCTCATCTACGTGTTTCCCGACCGGCCCAAGGACGAGGTCTTCTCCAAGTACTACACTCCCGTGCTCGGTGTGTCCTGTCCTGAAGCTCCCCCCGCCTCTCAGTCTGGCTGGGCAGCAGGGGCTCCCCAAGAAGAGCCCAGGGCAATTGCCCTGGGGGCTTTGGTCCATGGCATGGTGTAAAGCACATGGAGGGGGTTTGGGGCTGATAGTTGAGGAGAGGGAAAGCGAAAGCTTGACCCATCTTTCTTTTCTTCAAAACAAAACAGTAACTGGACTCTCACTTCTGCTCCCGGGGAGGAGGAGGCTGCAGTGCTGGGGGAGGAGTCGGGGTGCTTCAAACCCTCACCACGTCCCACCCTCAAACTTGCCCCCAAGTTCAATGTAGGACACGAAGAAGACAGGCTTTTCCTCTTCACCCTGTTTCCAAGCATTGGTTGGGTTTGCTCCTGTTGATTCTGTCTCCTGGGCAGGGGTGAGAAAGCAAATGGCCAGAAAAGGAAGGAGATGGGATGAGAGTGATGCCAGAGGGGTCTGGATACCCTTGGGCTGGGCCCACCATGGGTGGGGAGGAGATAGATGGCGTGGGGTGAGCTGTCTCCCGCCAGGAGCATCCAGAGACTGGTTCTCATCACCTTCCCCCCTCGGCAGCTAAAGCAGTGGATGGGTACGTGAAGCCGCAGATCAAGCAAGTGGTCCCTGAGTAAGTGTCCAGGTCCAGCTCCGGGCCTGCTCTCCCCACACAGCCACCCCTCCATGGGCCCACGAGACCGCGTCCCCTCCCCCCAAATCCGCCTCAGCCCCAGGGCGGGAGCTGGGCTTGGTCGGGATGGGGCTGGCACCCAGGGCCCCGCTCCTGCAGCCAGAACCCCTGGTCCAGTGGGGCCTCTGTCCCACACCCGAAAAAGACACGAAGAGGCCCCCTGTGTGCTGCCCCAGGCCCTGAGGCCCTGCTCTTCTTCCTCCTGCAGGTTTGTAAATGCTTCTGCAGACTCTGCGGGGGGCAGCGCCACCTACATGGACCAGGCCCCCTCCCCAGCTGTGTGCAGCCAGGCTCACTTTAACATGTACCCACAAAAGTAGGTGTTCTCCTGGGGCCCGGTGGGGAGGATTTGGGGATTTGGCCTCAGGCTGGAACCCAGGGGGTTGGTGGGCAAAGGAATCCAGAGCTCCTTTGGGTCAGAGACCACCCAGCTGCGGCTCAGGCTCTGGCACACGCCTGGTGCAGGGAGGGTGAGATCGGCTTGTGAAGTGCTCTGGTGCAACTAGCTGTGTGACCTTGGGAAAACTATTGAACCTCTCTGATGCTGTTTGCTCATGTGTACAATGGAGACAAGAATGCCTGCCTTATGGGGCTGGGTCAGTTTGAAGTGAGACAGTAGAACATTTAGCACAGGTGAGGCTGTTGTCAGCGCTTGGTATGGGGAAACTATCGATGGGGTGGCTGTCTGTGGGCATTGCTGTAAACAAGGCAGCAACTGCTCTTCTCTGGAACCCCCAGGGTAGAAAATTCTCTTCTGAGCTCTGGGTGCTCAAGACACAAGGCCATAGTGGGATGACTGCAGCCTTGGGAGGCACGGCCTGGAGTTCCCATCCCGACCTGCCAGCCAGGTGGCCCTCAGCAAGTTTCCCAACATGGCCAAGCCTCAGCTTGGTGGAATAAACACCTACCTCATGGGTGTCTATGAGAATGGGAGTGGCTAGAAGCCCTGGCTATGATAGGGACTCAGAATGGTGCCTAGGACTTTATCCCAGGTGGGGAAGGGTCAGGACCCGGCCACCTGGTCTTATGGCAGAGGACAGGGAGAAGGCCGTGAGTTCCCTGAGGTCACTCAATGAGGCAGTAGGAAATGGGGCTAAACTGGGCTGTCCCCAAAGAGCCAGTGACTACCTGGACGTGGGGACCCAGCCAGAGCCTGAGCCACAACTGGCCCTGTTGGCTCCTGAGCCGGAGCTGATCTGGCTCAAGTATAGAGGAGGCTGGGGACTGGGAAGTACTGGCTCCTGTGACATCCCTCTCTCTACCAGCCCTGACTCAGTCCTGGACCAAGATGGAGACTTTGACCTGGATGAGACCATGGACGTGGCGCGCCACGTAGAGGAACTCCTGCGCCGCCCGATGGACAGCCTGGACCCCCGCCTCTCCCCGCCTGCTGGGCTCTTCACCTCTGCGAGAGGCTCGCTGTCCTGAATGTTTGAGTCCCACCTTCTCCTGGGAAATAATATTCAATGTGAAGGGTTCGATTTATCGTGATCTTAGGGTTGCTGTGCACGTAGGTGTCGTCTGCCAGTAGCACAGTGATGTGTGTGTGTGCGTGCGTGTGTGTGTGTGTGCCTGTGCGTGCATCGGATGTGTCGGCTATGGCTAGAGCAGCCACGGCTGCCTTTCCTCCAGAACCGGGCCACCCTGAGCCCGCTGGGCCTGCCTCTGCGGAGGGAGAGATGGTGCTGCCTCTGCCGTTGCAAGTACTTGATGCTGGCCAGCCTACTCCTGCCAGGGCCTTTGTCTGCTCAGTCACTATTTGAATGAAATGATTCAATAAGGGATGAAGACAGGCAGCATCTCTGAGCTTAAGATTTACTCCTGAGTTAGCAGCTTTGCCTCCTAAATGTGTGTGAGTGTGTGCATGTGTGCGTGTGCAGCTGGCCCCGAGCGTGCATGCGTCTGACGAGTCTTTCCCTCTGGAGGGAGGTTGGGCTTGAATTTTGAGGAATATTTTATACTTTGATGAATATGGACTCCAGCATTTTGTGAACTGGGAGCTCATCTAGGCCATGGCTGTGCCTTTAATACAACAGAAGTGGATGATCTGAGTCTGCCGTCCCAGTAACTGAGTATGGAGATTTTTTGGCCTCTTGGCCTCTAGGAGGGGGTTTGGGGTTCAGATCCATGCGGCCACTGCCCGTTAGTGCCCTCTCCTTCCACTCAACACTCCCTTTCCGCCCACCCAGCCCCAGACTGCTTTCCTTGCCTCTCTGTACGCTTGCTAATGGAAGAGAAGGTAAGGACTGGTCTAGGGCATGGTGGATGAACAGGGGCCCAAGACGTGTGGGGCTGATCTCCTTCCCTCCTGGAAAAAAAACCGCAGTGCGAGATCAGTGGCATATTTGCCACTTGCTGGGGGGCCCTGGAATCTGGAGTGAGGGGTGAGAGCTGATTTTGTTCCACTCTGGGAGGTGGAACCTGGCCTGGGCCTCACTGCAGCTGCATGGCTGGCTGTGGTCTGAGAAGGCCTGGCTCCTCCCTCTGAGACTGTATGACACCCAGCCAGGGCAGCTGTGGGGGTGGGGAGTCCCAGGTTGAAACATCTCTGAAGGAACATGGGGACAAGAGGGATTCTTTTGTACTTTGTACATAGGCCATACATTTGTGTAAACAGTGTTTTTGAATAAATTTTTTTTCATAAATTTATTGGCCTGGCTGCTGATTTGGGGAGTTGGTGGTGGTCTCCCTGGATAATGGGGCTCCCAGATCTGGACTCATTCCTTTCCTCCTGCGTGGCTGATGCCGTCACGTGTAGCCTGAAGCTACAAATCTCTTTTCTGTGGTTTTACGGGTGCCGACCACTCCTGGACTACTGTCAGCACTTCTCAGAAGATGAGAGAACTAGGTCTTGAGGAAAGACGGAGCAGGAATTACTGGGCGGGGGCAAGTGGGAAGAACTGTGGCCTGGGCCTCTCCTTCCCAGCGGCTGCTCTGATGATCTGGAAGCTGGCAACTGGGGTGGTGCCAAGATGCTTCTCAGCAGTTCTCAACTCTCCAGGGTCCAGGCAGTGTGGGAGTCTCAGCAGCCCCTCCACCCGGCTTCTTCCAGGACACCAGCAGGTGGCACCATCCCACTGCCACTGCCTTTTCAGAAGTCCTGCCTGGGGAGGCAGATGGAGTGAAGACAGTTTGCCCCTTTTGGACCCGGGCATCAAGGTACCCCTAGACCAGGGGTCCTTGGGGATGGGAGTGTCAGGAAGCAAGAGCCTGCTGAGGAGCTTCTGCCAGAGCTCAAGGCAAGGGAAGAGGGGCCTGCAGCCTGCCCCCATGAGGCACTGGGGCCCAAAATGGGGGCTGGCAGGGGCGGCTGGGGTGAGTGGGGAGGGAAAGGTGAGTGGGGAGGGAAAGCCGCTGCCTGAGCGTCTGCCTGAGCAAACTAATCTCCCCTTCCATCTCTGCAGGGGAAGGCACTGGTAGCTGGTATCGCACACAGCACACACCGGCTGGGTCTCCATGGTGCCTGGTGAGAGGGGAGGGGGCAGGGAGTGCGCCAAGTGGGCGCTGATGTCTGAATTATCATCACCCGCTGCCAGAGCTACAGCCATAGCCGCCAGTTAAGTGTTTACGTTTGTCGGCACTAAGTGAACTGAAGAGAAAGTGATAATGAAGCCAACTGTGGAGGGGAGGCCTTGGGGGTAGGGTGGGAATATCTATACCCAGCCCCCCTTTGGTAGCTTATCTGACCCCAAACAGGACCAGCAGCTTGCAAAGGCCCCAGAGGAAGGGGGTGGAGGCTGGCGGTTAACTTAAAATGGGGGGTGCTCAGTGCCCCAGAGATGGGTCCACACAAAGTAAGAGGTCAAAGTGACAGTCCAGGAGTGGGGCAGCCACCTCTTCAATCTCCAGCTTGGCCTGTGGGTTAGGCCCCCTCAGCTGAAGCCAGGACAAGGGGACCTCCACCAGCCAGAGACAGATCAGCCACACCGTCAGATGGTTGCTATATAACTTTTATTTCTGGAAGTTTAAAGTAGATACAGCAATATACAAAAAAAAAAAAATAAATCAAAACCCCACAATAATATAAATTTTTACATGACGTATACAGTGGAATTTGAATGCAATGGCCAGGACAGCGGCTCCTGAACCACTGTGTAGGTAGGTTAAACAATCCGTGGGAACCCCTTGGCTGGGCGGGGAAGGGGAGACAGTGGAAAGAAAGTGGGCAGGTCCTGGAGGACTCTGTTCTTCAAGGGAGGGGCCAGAACAAGTCTCAGCTGCTCTCAGAACCTTTGCTACAATCAGTTAGAATCAGTTATTCATGCTACCTAAAAAGTCTAGAACGTCTTATTATCTGCCCCAGAAAAGCCCGGATCCTTTTCCCAGGTCCTTACAATCTAACCTCCTCTTGGTTTATGAGTTAAGCTTATTGTGAACAGGAGAGTCTCTCTGGAGAAGGGAGAGCCCTGGACTATCCATCAGCCTTCCTGGATAGGAGGGCAGGGACGGCCGAGGACAAGCCTTACTTGTCTTGGAGAGAAGGTCTTTACCCCTTAATTCAGAAACTGGCTACTCTGGGGGTAAAAAATAGCATTCCACATTGAAGTCTGATCAAGGTGAGCAAGGTGGTTTTGGACCGAATCGTACCTCTGTCTGAGCAGGCCCCAGCATCAGAGACCACCGTGCATGTGGCTAAGCATTCCAGAACACGAAGAACATGCAGTAAAAGCCAGATGTTCTGCTTTATCCCGGGGCCCTATGAGAAGCAGTCACCAGCCTGGGGGGTGGGGACAGTGACTCACTCACAAGAGGGACAGACCTTGAGTTTATCAGTGAACTTTTGTTCCTGGGTTAACCAAGTGAAAAGGTGGTCACAGGTGCTGTGGGAACTCACCAAGAAACTGGTATAAGAACCATATTCCCTGAGCTCAACTAGACCATCAGCCAGGGCTCCAAAATCTGGGTCAGGTTCCACCTATAACCCTCCCCCTTATTCCAGGAGGTCTCGAGACCTGGATTTCTAAAGCAAACAGGATAAGGGGCCTTTAGACACTGAAGGAAACATGCCACTGGGGCCTTGGGGGGCAGGGGGGCTGGGGAGAAGGAAGGAATATCCCATCCCTTATAAGGCACCCACAGTAACAACCCAGGCTCTGAAACAAGAGCTAAGGTCCAGGGAGAAGGGAGTGAGGCTGCAAACACCCCCACCCCACCCTGGCCCATCCTTACCTACTCACAGACCCACAGCATTCAAGGGGGAAATAGCTCTGCTTCTTAAAAAAGTCTAAAATGTTTAGATTCTCCTTATACCTTCCTATTTTAAAACCAAAGGCCAAACCTCAGATGTCTTATAAGGGTTGGATCTGAAACCCATTTCAGGCTTTACATCCGTTATCAGCCTGAAGAAAGCTGAATGCCTAAAGCACCAAGGAGGCTGTTAAGTGAGTTTTCTTAAATAGGGAAAAGGCTAGGCCGATACAGTGTTTTCAGCCCTTAAATTTTTTTTTTTTTTTAATTGAAAAAGAAACCTAAGGGCTTTGAATGTCCTACCTTCTATTTGGACATTAGGGAGGTTAAAAGTGCAATGCCAGGAGTATGCAGCTAGAGGCAGCCTGTGGCATTCGCTTACAGAGGCGAGGGACGTGGCTGGCACCCGGAGGCACTTGTCTAACAGAAAGCTGCTAAGGAGGGGGCCAAGATGCTTCCTTTCTCTCCCTCCCTCTTGCTGCCCCTTCCACATTCCCCACCACAGTCTCAGAGTCCACATCCTTATTTGCATTCAGATAAAAGCGTATCACCCACATTCACTCATTTGTCTATTTTAAAAAGTGCCCAGATTGTTCAATGATAGCAGAAGTAGGAGATAAAAAAATCTGGAACCACAAAGTCAGGCGTTTCGGATGGTCTGGGTGTGGCCGGCTAGGGGTGGTGGAACGCGGACAGGTGCCGCCGTCCTCTCTGCGACTTCCATCCTCGGCTCCTCACATAGGGGAGGTGGCGCACTCCGAGGTCAACTCCATGTCGAAGGTGAGGGACTCTGGAGGACAGACGGGGAGCTGGTCAGTTGCCGGATGCCTCCATCTGGCAGGGCCCATGCCCTCGCCCTGCAGAGGACAGAGGCTCAGGCCGCCACCCAGTCTCCTGTCCCTTGTGCCAAGACGGTTGGGTGGGACCATCTGGGCTTACTGTCCTCCCGCCGGGGTCCTGCCTGCAGTCTCTTTCCCGCCTGAACTCATTCCCAACTGTGCCCGTGGCTGCCATGTGGGAGACAGCAACCCAGCCACGGGCTACTGCGCACCTGAAATGGGGCCACTGCAAGTGAGATGGGCAGCCCGCTAAGAAACTTGTCAAAGACTTAGTACAAGAGACTTTCCTCTTACATGCTGAGATGACAGGATTTCGAATGTATTGGGTTAGAGAAAATATATTGTTAAAATGATCTTTACCTGTTTCTCTGCACTTTTTAAAAGATTTATTTATTTATACACATAAGAGCTAGCGTACAGGCCAGAGGTGCAGGGGAGTCAGAGGATTCACCAGAGACAGAGTGGGGAGCAGAACAGACAGATCCACTGAAATACGCTGCTGAGGGGAGCAGCGGGTGAGACAGGAAAGGTCTGTTGTGCCATGTGGGTCCCCTTCCCAGCCAGGGATCGAACTCATGCTCATGGCTGCATCATAGTGCTGCGACTTAACCCCTGTGCCACCGGAGAGGCCTTTCTGCACTGTTTTTAACATGGTGACTAGAAAACGTACACTTACACTCAGTCCAAGAGCCGTTCCTACTGGAGCGTGCAGGTCTAGAACCTCCTCCTACCAACCCATGCGACCAGCTCTTGGCTCTGGACATACCACAGCAAAGGGACCAGTTTCCCTGACAGGAACAAAGTGTGTCAACCAAAGCACTCACCGAACTGCCCTCCTGCTGAGGGCTCAGCACCTTCACCATTATTTCCAAACTGCATCAATGAATCTAAAGTGCGGGGGGACATCGGCAGGTCAATGGTATTGCTGCAGGTCGTTCTGTAGGAAAGGGGAGCAGCAGGAGGGGAGAGGGCCGGGTTGACAAGACACAATGGAGAAAAAAAAAACAAAACACACACACACAAGCCATCAAACTCTGGTCTCCAACAGAAAAATAAAAGCTCAAGCTTTTTCAACACACAAGGTCACTTGAGTGCTAAACACAGCCCAGGGCCTCCAACCCTTCACAGGGTCATGCTCACCCCACACTACTCCCAGGAATCACTGAGGACGTTAGAAATGAAGGCAAAACTGGGAAAGGAAGCCACTTACGGTGTCACACAGATAAACTTGGTCTTCAGGTAGGGGGCAGCACCTGGGAAGAAGAACAGTGGGGTTCACTGATTGTGACCCCCTCTCCAGGGCAGGGCAGGAGGGGACCACGGCCTAACCAGGCTGATGTGAAACCCGCCCCCTGCTCACGCATGCGCCGTTTGGAGGCTCTTCTCCCCCTCCCTTTATACAGTTGACTTTCTGGGGCTGGCAGCTTGGAGGGTTGGATCGGTTCTCTCCACCACCATCTCCTGAACTGCAGATTCTCCGGCTACCCATGTCCCACCTGAGTCGGTGCCAGCAGATGCTCGCACTTTCCCCAGCTTATGCAAACCTAATGTTTAGGAACCTGAACGTGCTCTGAGGAGCTTGTGCTGGCCTGGTTGTGTCCCGGTCTTGTCTCTTAGCGAGCTCATCAGCCTGCAGGGCCACAGCCTGGGCCATCTGGGCTCAGACACAATGCTCCCGAATCCTTAAGAGGATATGGAAACTGCTACCCTCTGGTTCCTAGTCACAGGTCTCCAATCTTCCACTCCAATCAGCACTGGTCTGCATCTAGTACATTCTGAGGCGAGGGATTGAGTAACCCCACGTTGAGTAACTACATTACACAAAAAGCAGCCTCTATATATGGGGGACATGTCTTGGCGTGCAGTACAGTTGACTCTGGGCTGGAAATAGGCGGTACGGGTCTTATGTCTTAAACAGCAAAAGGATGGGGGGCGGCTGGGACAGGCGCCCTCTGGCTAACGTATTAAAGGGTGGGGGGAAGAGCGGCCCACTGTCTGGGGTCTCTGTCAACTATAATCCCTGCTCTATCAGCAGCAATGTGAAGATGGGAATACATGAATTTTAGATGCTAAATGCTTACTCCAAGGTCACAGTGACTTAGAGGCACTGCCATGAAGTTGGGGGGAGTGAACAAATCACTTAGGGGTGGGTAGGAGTGGGGCGCACTCTGAGAAGCAGCTATAAAGCTTAGCACTTAAGAAGAAGCTAGGGGTTCAGAATGCATGATGACAATCGGAGAAAAGGTATTGCCAAGTATAAGGTACCCTAGGCTTCCATCTGGGTTTATTTTGTCATTTAATAGTTATTCAGTGTCAAACCCACAGAAGTTACCCTGCCAAAGAGATCTTACAAATCTAACCATTTTGCCCCTGACTTAAGGGGAGTCAACGTCCCAGAGAGAAAAGGATTTCATTCCCCAGTGATCGAGGTAGCTGAGAAAAATAGCTTCAGTCATGCTATGCCGACTTCTGGCTCCACAGAAGGTGGTAAATGTACTGATCAAATGTGTAAAGTACAGGATCTGTCATTTCGTGGAAGGGAATTTCTCCCTCATGTCAAAGGGAAACAATGCGTGGGCTTGTGTGGAGAAGTAAGGCGGCAAGAGAACTGGGAAGACATTAGCTCTGGGGGACAATACCTTTGAGGTGGAAACAGAGGAAATGGCTGCAGAGCATCTCCCTGAGGATACCTGGGGGACTCCACCCCACTTTCTCGCCCCTCCCCCAACTCGCACACCCACCTAGCTGCCCGATGTCCACATCTTACTCCGGCCTCTGCAGGAGGCCAGCAAACCTCTGAAGTTACTAGCTCCTTTCTTGAGGTTAGCATCTTGTGCCTGAGAAAACACTGAGCTCTCCAGGCAGGAAGGGACCTTTCCTCCTGGTCACACAGGAGGGGTGATGACAACGGAGGCCAGTCTCAGACTGGGAAACTGGATCTTGAAAGCAAAACTAGTCAAAGGCCCTACACTTGGGCCGAAACGTCCTCGCAAGAAGGAACAGAGAGTAGTGTGCAGGGGCTGATAAACAGATCTCCTAACTGAAGCTAGTCATGGAAGGAGAGATAAGCAGCAGACAGGAAATGAGAGTTAAGCTCTCCCCCGTATGAACTGAACGCAACACCAGAACAAAGGAGAAAGGAAAGTCAATTGTCAATTAGTGTGACACTTAAGTCCTATTCTTCCCATCCCAAGAAATCCTTAGGGGGAGTTCCTATGAAAAAGCAGAAGAGTTGATGGGTTCAAGCGTAAGCTATCTATAGTTTTAAAAAAAGCAAGAGGGAAGGTAACCTCAAAGGAGCTCTTTAAAGAGCTGGTCGCTGGATCCAGGATTAAGAAAAGTCAAGTACAAACAAAGGATGGCAAATCAGAGCCTCCTCATCAGGATCTGGACAGAGAACCCTGAGCATCAGAGCAGCAAGTGCTGATGGGAACAGGCTAGAAGGCCCTGTCCTCCATGCTGGGGCCAGCCCTGGAGCGGAAATGTCTAGTGGAAAATACAAAACTTACACAAACACCCAAGTGTGCATGGTAAAAACTCTCTCCAACAGCCGCGCATCCTCACTACCAGCCCCCGCCCCGGCAGTTACAGTCTTCCCCTTCATGCCCGCTCTCCCCGCTCTGCCCTGAAACCATGTGCCAGCGCTGCTAACACTCATTTCCTCCAGAGAGCCTTTCTTTGTCCCACTTGCCACTGCCTTCATTGTTCAGTGATGAGGAGAGGAAGCATGCCAGACTGAAGTCTGAGTCGCAAATCTTCCAGCGTCTCTGACATAAGAAGCGCTGTGCTAGCTGGGTATCTGGGCACAGGAGAATTCTGTCCTTGCTTTCTCTTCACAATGTGTCAGGTGTGTTTTGGGGTGTGTGTGCAGTTCTCCCTTTATATGGGTATGCTCCCTGTGGGGCTGACTGCAACTCATGGACCCCTTGTAAAGGGGGGTGGTCCTTCCCCTAGGGAGGAACATACCTGTTTGTCCTCAAAGGACCCTGAGATTTCCCATGTTTCCCCAGAATCCAAAGCTTGACTTGGAAAATCAACAACTACCTGGGTCTGCTTCAGGGTGCTCCTGGCTTTCTGGCCGACAATACTTCCCAAACGCCTCCTCCTTAGGAATGTCAGGGTAGAGGTAGACCAGCGGAGACACCAGGATATTGGTGGCATCCATGATCTTATAGCCCATGATGATTTCAGCAAACGACATGCTGTTCAGCTGCTGCTTGGTATATGGTTCCACGGACTGGATCTGGGTCTTACCTATTGTGGGGCATGGGAAGGAAAGTAGATGGAGCCTATGGCTAGAAAATCTCAGAGGAAGCCTCCTGATTTATGTTCCTCAGGAGGGAAAGACTTATGTAAGCAAGCACTCGAGGTCCTGAATATCTGCCTGGTTACCTGGTGCTGTGGAAATGTCCAACCAGTTTCTGGAAAGGCTATCCAGGTGATTCACAGGCAAAATACTCGAGTAACTACTTGCATAATGTGTATTAACAGGGTAGGTGTGAAAGGAGGCAGAGAAAATAATTTAAATTGTAAATTTATAGGCAAATAGTCCCTGGAGCAAGCAAAACAAAACTGGCAATCCAATCCTTCAGCAGGAAGGAATTAGAGAGAAGTCACCCAACTGTGTATTAGAAGTCCCAGGCAGGGGGGTTGCAAGGCCAGTTCTCCCCACGAGGGGGCAGCAGGTGCTTTAGCCCAGTAGTGGCCTCGGTGACAGCAGCAATTGCCACCAGGTGGGGTGGGTGAGAGCCAAGCTTACCACTGATGTCCTTCTCCACCCAAGTGAAGGTGACTCCTCCTTCTTTGCTGCTTTCACTGAATCTCAGCAGGAAGGTTCCTGGGGGTTTGGTGCTCAAAATGGCCCGCTCCCGCTCCTTACTGATAAAACCCATTATGTACCTAGAACCAAAAAGGAGCACAGGTTTGGGTTGAGCGGGTCCCCCACCACTGGCCTGCTGAGAGAGCAGGTGACTTGTTGCAGACACAAGAGTGCCAACCTACCCTTCATTCCAGAGGGCCAGGATGTACTTTTTCACGAGGTCTATGATATTGTCCAGCCAGACCCAGAAGGAAAAGCCCTTGCCAGCCATATTTTCCTGGAGAATAGAATAAAGCGAAAGCTAAGTCTACCACCATCCAGCCTTGACTTTCCTAGGCTCACTATGCCACCCAGGCCCTCAGGCAGCTCATACCCTCCTGCTCCCATGCCTAAGGGGTGGCCATAGGAGTTAACAAGATTGCTTACTTTGCAAAATTTAGCCCACGTGATCTGACACCCAGAATAGTTGACACCAGGTCCTGAAGGAAAGAAAGAAAAAAAGTAGTATCATTTTTGGTTCTGAATCAAGTCTTATTTCTTAAAGCAGAACATACTCATATACATTTGTTCCAGAACGGGTCAAGACACAATGGTTGCATGAATTTGCAGGTTGTCGCCACGGTGTACATACACTTACAACCCACCCCACCCTCTGACCCCATCAGCTGCTAAGCCCAGCAGAGGTGGGCAGATGCGTTCAGGGACTCCTGCTCGCCTCCGCTCACGTCCAGGGAGCAGCTGCACGCTGGGCCACTGGTGTTAGGCAGTCACACCTAGTGGTGCCACAGGACAGAGCCACTTATAGTCCAGGTAGCACATAAATGGTTCTACGGAACTTTTTTTTTTTCTCGGTGAAAAGTTAGAAACAAGCCTACAGTTTACTGAAGCAAGTTTGTGAATAGGGCTGTCACGCCTTTGCCTCTACCTCCCTACATGCATCTAAAATATCTTGTAAGGTTAGTAAGTGGCTAGAAGTGCCAAAAAAACAAAACAAAACAAACACACGCCCTAGAAGAGCAAGGGAAAGTACCACCAAGAAAAAAGAGCTTTCCTCCCCACCAGGGGCAAACTTCCTCTGCATCCTGACAGCCACTCCCCACTCCTCACTGCCCCCCGCCCCCAGCATCCCGCTCAGCAAATATTCCTGAACGAATGGCCCCACAGGCCAGACTCCTTTTCCGAGGAGGGCAAGGGGGGGAAGAGGTAGCTGCCCACCTAGGAGTTTCTCTGCCAGCGTGCTCAACTGCTCGATGCTCAGCCCTCGCTTTGTGGTGGAGGAGAATTGCCAGCTCAGCACCTCGGCCACTTGATCCCAGGTGCCAATTGGGGGCTTGGTGAAAAAGTTCACGTTCTATTGAAAAAACACAGTTGCTCATTTAGATGGCGGGGCGGGGCCTGAAGAGCTTGCCAGCTGCATGACCGCCTCTGGGCACCCAGAAGTCACAAGCGGATGGGCCACTCACCTTGGGGTTGTTGGTCAGCATATTGTACCACAGGATCGATGCCCAGGCATTTGGCATCTGACAGATGTTGGAGATCACCACAACTGGCAAGGAGTGGGTCTATGGAGTAAGTGAGGGGTGAGTTGGAGAGACAGAGCGCCCTCGTGGCTTCCCGACCTCTTTACCCATCTCTCGCATGGATCAGAATAAAAGGACACACTGCGAATCACCCGACCACCCATTCTCAGGACGGAGAGTAACCGAGTCACCAGGGGAGGCATGCTGAGCCTGGCCGTGGCCTTGGGGGCTGCCTGGACATCACCGGGCACCTGCAACATCTGACCTGCCCAAAGATGGATTTACAAGGCACAGCCTCCACACCCCCCACCTTATAAAACCTGAAGGCATTCTTCAGGAACCTGAGCTGTGTCTGCTTAAAAACAAAAGGTCCTGAAAGACTAGCATTCCCACTTTGATTTTTTAAAGATCAAAAAAGTTGGGAAAAGAGAAAGCATGACTTTCTACCTACTAAAAACACTGGCAGGTTAAAGACTCTTGCCCAAACTTAATAAAATCAACTAGAATTAATTTCTTTCTTTTCTTTTTTTTTAAGATTTATTTTTATTTATTTATGCATATAAGAACTGGGGTGTAGGCCTTAGGTACAAGGGGTGAGAAGATTCATCAGAGACAGAGTGAAGAGCAGCAGGCAAAGAAAGGAGAGGTCTGCTGTGCCATGCGCGTCAGTTCCCTGGCTGGGATTGAACTCATGCCTCAGTGGCTGGCAATTGCTTGATAGTGCTGACATTTAACCCCTGTACCACCAGGGAAGTCCCGATAGTCAATTTCTTTTTTTAAAGGTTGATTTATTTATGCACACAAAAACTGGGGTACAGACCAGAGGTATAGGAGGTGAGAGGATTCACCAAAGACAGAGTTGGGAACAGAGCAGGCAGATGGACGGAAGTACACTGCTGAGGGGAGCAGCGGGAGAGGCAGGAGAGGTCTGCTACGCCATGTGGGTCCCCTCCCTGGCCAGGGATTGAACTTGCGCTGCTGTGCTGCAGATGCTTCACAGTGCAGTGCTCAACCTGCTGCACCACCAGGGAGGCCCTAGTCAATTTCTAAATACAGTTTACCAAGTTGGTTGAAATTTGACATGTGAATCTTGGTACTCAAATAAGACGTTGCTCTCAGATGAATACTAAGTTTTTTGCTTAAAAAATCTACCTATACAGAGTTTCATCGAGTGCCAGCACTCCATCTTCTGCTGTAAAAAGCTCAGCTAGACATTCCTGCCCGGAGTCACCTCTGCACTAGCACTACCCCACTGTATGCCAGAACTCACCTCAAGGTCAATCTTGAGGCCTTGGTGATATACCTCAGTCTCAAAGGTGATCAGGTGCAGCTCCTCCGTCACAATCAGGGAGGCCTACAAGAATGAGAATGGCATTTGGTGCCAACAGCCCCAGCTGATAAGAGCAACAGTCCACAGCCACGTGGCCTCAGACAAAGTGCCAGGAGCAGAACACAGACACCCATCCTCTTCAACACGAAGGCTCACACTATGACCCTCACCCTGATCTATTACTGGTTTTATATCAGAGGGACCCAGCAGGTTAGTTACAGGGTACAGGTCACAAAACAATGAACACCTGTATTATAATGCCAAATTTATAATACCATTTTTAAATGCCAAATGTGACAATTTAAACTTCTAGTAGCACCACAGTGTAAGAATTATTAATGAATCCTCAGAAACAGAATTCCAATTCATTTTTAAAACATTTTTTTTTCTGAAAAAGTAATATGCATTCCATTTAGAATGCAAATTTTTACAGCCATGATACAGAATAGCCTCAGATACTAACAGTAGTATGAAAACATAAGCAGTGTTTGGTATAAATTCCTCTCAAATTTAATGCATTCATGAAAACATAAAACAGTGTGGTGTGCTTTTTAACAAGTATACTACCGTACTCAAATTATTCTCGCAGTTTGCTTTTTCAAAACAAATATGCAACATACATTTTTCCATATCAGTATATGTAGACTACATCTCATTTTAACAACTGTCAAGCATTAAAATTCATTTTTTAAGAAGACCTATATTTTAGAGAAGAAGGAAGTACAGTTAGAGGACAAATATCAGAATAAGAATGGGATGTTACAATCTTTTAAAAAGATTAAAAACTAGTTTTGGCTGCATTTACCTATTTAAGTTTATTCTTGATACTGAGAACCCAATAATCTGAATTCAAGGGAGGTAGTAGAGAAGAAATAAGCGGGATACAAAACAAGACAGGTTTTGTTGCTCTCTTTTTAACCTTTAACTTGGATTTTAAAAAATAAAAACAAAACTTGCTGATTTGCCAATCTACCTAACTGATTTACCTAACTGTGAAATTCGGAGAGCACACCCTTACCCTCCACTCGCGCACATGCTGTGTACACCAGCCACCAGCAATCCAGTCCCCTTCCCTGCCCTACTCCACCCCGCCCCCTCTATTTCTTCAGTCAGTCCTATGTGTTAGTCTTCTAACCCACCTCAGAGAGGAAAATGAGCCACCAAAAATGGAGTCAAGTAGTGTCTGCCAGCAAATGCTGGGAGGGGAATTTGGAAAGCCCCAGGCAAGGTGGAAGGCTTTTCTACCAAATGGGTGTGGGTGATCCCGCAAGGGAGTTTCCAGTGCTCCTTAAGATGAGCTGACTCCCCGGACAATGAGGGAAATGCTCCCGCCAGAGACTTGGTACCAGAGGCCACGTCTGACCATGTCTGTGGCCACCAGGACTTCTCCGGTGACTACAGCTGAAACAACAGGCTGCCGTCTCTATTCTTGGCAACACAAGGGCCCTTTTTCTCTCTCTCAATGAAAACCTCCCACTTGGCTTTCACTCCCAACAAAACTTACGTCACAATTGGCTCGGCCCCCGTTACCACATCTTTGCTCTCTCAGGGTCTGGAAGAAAAGCAAAAAGCACCTGTCAGTGGGGACTCCCCTAATCTCTCCCTCTGCCATGTGCACTGAGAAGGGGAGTCAGGCTTCTCCCCGTACCAAGTGCTTGAATTCTGCGGAGAGGCTGCCATTGTTGGACTCCTCCATGTTCATCACCTTCGTGTTGGTACCCAGGATGTTAAATTTCCGGGATCTGAATCAAGGAAGATCAAACAACCACATAGGTGACTGAATGGCCAGAGGAAGGAGTTAGATCAAACAGAGCACAAGGAAGCCTCCAGGCTGAACTTACCCTCTGAGAGCTGCCACGTCACCAGAGTCTCTGTAGAGAACACAAATCAGTGTTAATGAACAGGCACCACATGTCTTCCAAGAGTCTACTTTGACCACACGTTATTCACACTGATGGACAAGCTGTTGTGCTCCTGGGCATTGCTGCAAACTATTCAATTACATTTTAGATGTGAAATATAACCACTCTGTACGTGCTTAAGTCATAAACATAGCTGGCTGCTCTCACAACATCTGCTTCCCTTTGCTAGTGGGACCTTGAGCGAACCAAGGTAGCCTTCCCCTACCCACCTCCAGGGGATCCTAAGGGCTAAGTCCATCATCACGCAGTAAGCCCCCAGCACAATGGCACAGGGAGATGAGAACACTGATTTACATGCCTCAAACAGTCTACATCCCAGGCTGGATTTAGTCCTATGGCCTTGTGAGCTCTAAGCAACCACATTGCAACCCGAAAGTGAGCCACAGAACCAGGTGATACTTATGACTGCAGAGTCGAAGGTTCTGAGTCCTTGAGGCCATCTGAGTCACTGACTGCCACAAGGAACAGGCCCTCACTGCATTTCCAGTTACAATGGGTTGCAAATTTCCTTATTATTTCATCTGCACTGGGTTTTCTGCAAAGGTTTACTGTTACCTGTAACTCAGAGCAGCCCCTTTAACAGAGCAGGAAAGATTCTTACTTCACAGCAGGTTGACTACCTTTTGACTCTATGTTTTTGAATAAAGATTATTTTATATAGTTACATTTCTCAGTCTTTCCCTTTTCTTTCTTTTTATTATTTGAGTATCATTATAAAAGTCCTTCTCTGGGCCTCCCTGGTGGCACAGGGATTAAAGTCTCAGCCCTATCAAGATATCGCCAGCCACTACAGCATGAGTTTGGTGAATCCCCAGCTAGGGAGCTGACCTACATGGCGCAGCAGACCTCTCCTGTCTTGCCTGCCGCTCCCCTCAGCAGTGTATTTCAGTAGATCTGCCTGTTCTGCTCCCCACTCTGTCTCTGGTGAATCCTCACACCCCTTGCACCTCTGGCCTACATCCGTTCTTGTATGCATCTATAAATAAAAATAAATCTTTAAAAAAATACATTAAAAGTCCTCTGTCACTATGGATTCCTTTATGCTTTTAGAATAATAGCAACTGTTTGGGCCCTCCCTGGTGGCGCAGTGGGTTAAGCAACACACTGTGAGGCAGACCGCAGTCACTGCAGCACGAGTTCGATCCCTGCTGCTGGCCAGGGAGGGGACCCACATGGCGCAGCAGACCTCTCCTGCTGTGCCCGCTGCTCCCCTCAGCAGTGTGTTTTGGTTGATCTGCCTGTTCTGCTCCCCACTCTCTGTGGTGAATCCTCTCACCCCCCACACCTCTGGCCTGTCCCCCAGTGCTTGTATGCATAAATAAATAAATCTTTAAAAAAAAAAAGAATAATAGCAACTGTTTATTAAGAAGTATGTTCCGGGCCTCCCTGATGGTGCAAGGGGTTAAGCACCGTACTATGAAATTATCCACAGCCACTGTAGCACGTGTTCCATCCTTGGCCAGGGAGGTGACCCACATGTCGCAGCAGACCTCTCCTGCCTCTCCCACTACTTCCCTCAGCAATGTATTTCAGTGGATCTGCCTGTTCTGTTCCCCACTCTGTCTCTGGTGAATCCTCTCACTCCCACACCTCTGGCCTGTAGTCCAGTTCTTGTATGCATAAATAAAAAAAATCTCAAAAAAAAACTATGTTCCATGTAAAAACAAATGAATTTTAATCTGTTTTCATTTTTACCCTTTTTTATATCATAGCTTTGATGTAAAATTGATGAACAATAAACTGCACTATTTAACATGCTTAATTCCATGACTTAATACATGTGTCTATATACACATACACATATACATACTAGGCACACCTGTAAAATCATCAGCATTGTCAGGATAATGCATCCATCACTCCCAAAGTTTCCCAACACCCACTGGTAATCCATTTTCCAAACCATACTTCACCCCACCCCATGGCACAGGACAACACTGATATGCCTTTAGTTATTATAGATTTGTTTGCATTTTTAGAATTTATATAAATGGCAACATAAAGTACACATTCTTTTTTCTTGGTCTTCTTTCACTCAACAAAATTATTCTAAGATTTATTCATATATCAACGGTCCATTCCATACCATATGTTTATCCATTTACCTGTTAGTGGCATCAGGTGTATTTAACTTTTTACAACATTTCCAAACTTTTTCAAAGTGGTTGTAACATTTTGCCATTTTACCACCTTATACTTCACACCCACCTATGCTTTTAAACATGTTACATGTATCTGGACTTCATTCTGACAGACATTAAAAAGTCAAACTCTTATTTACCCAATATCAAGTTGTCCCAACATTATTTACTTTACTAAATGAGCCACCCTCTCCTGACTCCCTGATTTTTTTTTAAGATTTACTTATTTATGCATACAAGAAATGGGGTATAGGCCAGAGGTGCAGGGGGTGAAAGAATTCACCACAGACAGAACCGGGCACAGAACAGGCGGAGCTACTGAAACACACTGCTGAGGGAAGCAGCGGCAAGACAGGAGAGGTCTGCTGCGCCATGTGGGTCAACTCCCTGGCCGGGAATCAAACCTGGTGCTGCAATGGCTGCCAATAACTTCATAGTGCTGAGACTTAACCTTCTGTGCCACTCACTGATTTTTTGAGGTATATATTATAAATATACATTTCCTTACAGAAGCTTGAAGTCTATTTATGGATGTTAGATTTTGTTTTAATTATGAGTCACTTTATTCCTGCCCTAATAACATATTCATTTAGTAACTGAAACTTACTCATACATTTTAAGACCTGGCAGGGGAGCTTCCCATACCTTGTCCCATTATTTTTATTTATTTAAAAAAATGATTTTTGCAAAAGGGAATGGTAGTGCCAGGCCTGCAGGGAAAGGGAAGTAAAGGATTTGTTTAATAAATATAGAGTTTCGATTTTGCAAGATGAAAAAGTCCTGGAGTTTGTTGCACAACCATGAGAATGTCCTCAACACCACTGACATGGATACTTAAAAATGATTAAGACCATGAACTTCATCTTTATTTTTTCTACTATAATTAAACATAAACCTCTTTTTTTGCTATCCTTGTTTTTTTTCACCTGAGATAAAACCTGAAAATCAAGTCAAGGATTTAATAAACCTATTCATTTTTGCTTGGTGCTGTATTAACTGGGAAGAAATCAGCACCTTTATATTAAAAAGTCTGCAATCCAGGAATATGATTTGTCTCATCACTTTTCAAAATATTCATTTCTCCTTGAAACGCCATGATTTCCTTCAGTACTTCTGTTATATTTTTCACAATATAATTGTTGCTTTCATTACTCACTGTGAAAGTCATTTGTTCCATTACAATTTCTAATTGGTTAATGCCAGTACATGGTTGAAGTTATTAACTTTTGCTTATGTATTAAGGCTACCACCTTCCTCAGGTCTGTTATTTCTTTAGTAATTTAGTAATTATTTTCCAGTTCACACTCATGAAAGTTCCAGAGAAATATATCACCTAAAAATAAACATATATTTTCTCTTTTCTAATCTATACAAAGAATTTATCGTTTTAATTTTTGAGAAGCACTGTCAAGTTTTGAAAAGTGGTGAGGGGTGGAATAGTTAAAGAAAAAAAAAAAAGTTCATCTTTCCCACATATTGTTTTACACAATATGCATTAACTACATTTATAATAAAAAAAAAACTAAATAAAGAAAAAGAGGGGAGCCTCTCTGGTGGTGCAAGGGGTTAAGTCTCAGCACTATGAAGTGATCCACAGCCACTGCAGCACAAGTTCAATCGCCGACCAGGGAGGGGACCCACATGGCGCAGCAGACCTCTCCTATCTCACCCGCTGCTCCCCTCAGCAGTGTGTTTCAGTCAATCTGCCAGTTCTGTTCCCCACTCTGTCTCTGGTGAATCCACTCACCCCCCCACACCTCTCGCCTGTACCCCAGTTCCTGTATGCATAAATAAAAAATCTTTAAAAAAAAAAAGAAAAGAAAAAGAAGGATCCAAGGTCACAACAGCTATCAGAACTCATCTTTGCACCGACTTTGAGGTTTGTTCAGGCACGTAATGACAGCATACTACAGGCTTTTGAAAACTTTTGTTTACCAAAATGAAGATCTCTGAATGGAGATAAAGCCCCCTCAGGTCACATGATGTCTGTCAAAGTTCTCATTTTGCTCTCACTTGCAAAAAATTAAAGACAGAGCTAAGATAACGTGTACTTACTTGTCGATGCACACTTTAATTTTAAGCTGATAATTTAACTCGGGGAATTTGACCAGCAATCTATTTCAAAAAAAAGGGAAAAAGTTCTGAGCAAAGGAAAAAAGAATCCAGTTTAAAAGAACATCAGCAGGCTCCCCACAGTTACCATATGGTTGAAGAAATATAAAATCCATGAACTCCTCACTTCTAAAGAGGTAAATAAATCACAGATTTCTCCGCCTACCAGTGCTGCCCCTGATTCTAACATCACCCCTTCAGGATGAAAGGTACTAAAACAAAGCCTAAGAATAAGGAACTTTGACCAAGTTGTGAGAGTCATGAAAGAGTAAATAAAAGCCATTCCATGGAAGAGATTATAGAAATACATGCGCTGCAGCTGGTATTCATTCTTTCTATTGACCCTGAAACTCAAGAGGACACTGAGTCTCTGAAGAGGGAAACTGATCTGTGGAAGGGCTACCTCAAAATACCTGCTGAGTTGGGAGCGAAAGTAACACACGCAGCCCTACGTCTCCCCTGCCCCATGGTCTTGAGCTTCAGTGTCACTAAGTTGTACTCTTTCCCTTGAAATCCTCAAGGAAAAGTAGGCTCAGACCATTCAATGACTGGCATGACTTTGCCTCTTTTGCAGGGCTGGAGACACCGGGGTCTAAGGTTCTCGGCCTGGAAACATAGGGATATGCCCAGGTCACCCCAAAAACTTGACCACTCATGAGCTTTTGACATAAGAATTTAAGAGCAAGCCAGGATCACGTCACCAAATTCCATCCCCACCACAGTAATACCCAGAAAGCCTGTGAAGAAACCCGTGGGCCCCTGCCTCAGCTGTTGGGCAAAGAGTGATCCTTAACAGAGTAGCTACCCAAAGAGGAAGCGTGGAGGCCCACCTGACTTTAGTAGTAAACTGGACCCCAGTCTTGATGACCAGCGGCCGGTCGGGGTGCATGGGCATGCAGGGCTGCCGCTCCACCACGAAGGCACTGGAAGGGAGAGAGAACAGCAACAGCTCACACACTATGCACATGCCAGAACCTCTGAAGTGAGCCAACCTCTGACGGGGGAGGAGCGAGGGAGGGTAGGGGATGGGCAGCACAATGAGGAAAAAGAATAGGATTCTAAGTTACCTTTTCATTAAGTTTCTAAACAACTCCACGATTCTCTCCTCCAGCATTGGCCTGTGCTGTACAATGGGGTCCCCTTTGTAGGAAACTTTTTGCTGCAACTCCTCCAGTTTCTTAATTTGTTGGCGGGTCTGAAGTTGAGATTCTGCTAATGAGGTTATCCTACCAATAAAAAAAAAGTCACCTGAGTGTACACAGGAGAGCTGAAATAGGAGAATATCATAAATGTACATACCACGACACAGCCCCCTCCATTAAGAAAGGGGATCTTTTAAAATGTGGTAAAATGTACATGGCAAAAAATGTGCCTTTTCTAAGTATATACATCTCATTATATATTCAGTAGCATTATAAGAAATGGGAAATTTACTTTGTGTTTTTTTTTAATAGTTCTTTCTTAACACAGTGGGCATGGAGGAAGAATTTATACCACTAGGTATAAAATTCATACTAGCAGGCATTGAGGGGAGTTATCACAGGACAGTGACAAGCATCACAACCCAGCTGTGGCGTGCATGACAGAGAATCTGGCACTCACTTTTCTCATCTTGTCCTGGTACCTGGGAGAAAAGACAACCTAAGAAGAGGGTGTGAGCTAGCTCTGCTATACACTACCTGAGGGCTTGGCCAGGCCCCTCCCGTCACGTCATGGGCCTCAGTGTCCCTGGCCTGATCCCCATCATTTTGTACAACTCTCTAGAAAGACAGAAAAGACTTCTCTGTCTTCCTTTACCAGTTTTCCAGCCGATCTAGGCAAATGTTGGGAGGGCCTCCGATGCAAGCGATCTGTTGCCGCCTCTTCCAGTCTGCCAGCTCTTCATCTGTGAGAGTTTTCTGCACATACTCCATGGCTGACAGAAGCCCTGCCAAATCACTCACGATGCTCTGGTTGGAAACCAAAACAAAGTCAGAAAACAGACGGTCTCTAACCACATTCTTCTGTCAGTCCCAGAGAAGGAACTAACTAGAAGTCAGGCAAATTCTGCCAGGAGAGACTGAAATTCCACAGGTGAGCAATACACAGAAGAGCAGGAGGCAGGTAAAGGCTCACCCGCCGCATCTGGTCCAGTGCGGTGAGCATCTGTTCCAGCTGCTGCATCTTCTGCCTGGTCACTGACTGGTTGTTTCCATTCAGATCCTGCATGTCTGTGGAGGAAGGGAATCCTTGGCCAAAAGAATACTTCTACCCTTTGTAAGGAGGCTCCTTAAGCACCAGACACCCCTGAGAACCCCACCAAGACTGAACACCGAGGGGGCCTCCCTTGTGGCACAGGAGTTAAGTCTCAGCGCTATCAAGCTATCCCCAGCCACTGCAGTGCGAGTTGGATCCCAGGCCAGGGAGCTGACTCACATGGCGCAGCAGACCTCTCCTGCCTCGCCTGCTGCTCCCCTCAGCAGTGCATTTCAGTAGATCCACCTGTTCTGCTTTCCACTCTGTCTCTGGTGAATCCTCTCACACACACCCTTCCCCTACCTCCAGTCTGCACCTCAACTCTTGTATGCATAAATAAATAAAATAAATCTTTAAAAAAAGACTGAATGCAGAAGTCAGACGCATGAGCCCTGACCTCAAGGACCCCACACTCACTTTCTACAGGGGATTGAAATGTCTAATATTCACTTGCCTCCTTGACTCTTGAGAGTTTTATAGTTGAAATCAAAATCATCCTGGAGATTCTCCACCACTTTCATTTTCTGTTCCAGATCCTGTTTCAAACAAACAACGAACAAAACAGAACCAGAAGTAAAAAAGAGTTGTCTGGGGAGAAGGAAAAGAAAGTCTCTGAGAAGAACTAAAACAAAGCCAAGCCCTCAGAGAAGCCCCAGGCGGGACCCACAGGCAACACCCCCAGCACAGGCCGCAACCCCGATGCTCACTTCACCTGGACACGCTTCCGAACATCCTGCAGGTGCTGCTCCAGCATCTGCTGCTTCTCTGTCACCACAGCGGCTGTGGGGTGGTTGGCCTGGCCCCCTTGCTGCCAAGAAGGAAGTCAACACATGAGGGGAGACAGGAAACATGAGGAGAGGAAGACGTGTGTCCAGTCCCCATCCCATCTTGACCCCGAACGGTGTGGCCAGGAAGCTCCAATGCAGTGACACCTGCATCCTTGGCTTTTCACCTCTAGATCAGACTATAACTCCTGTCTGAGGCCCCCAGGAGACCACATGTTGAGCTAAGACATGGCCCCTGCCTTCAAAGCTTGTTCTAGGTAAGTACATGAACAAATTCAGAACCATTCATGATGGCAGATGTTGGGTGCCTATTTAAGCATGGTGTTCAAAACAAAAATAAACAGACAACTACAATCAGAGACATTATGGAGGGAAGAGGTAGGGATTGGAATCAGGGCAGAGATGGGAGAAGCACAGGGGGCTGTGGTGATGATGCACGGGTGAACTGGCCATGGAAATTCTAAGGGGACTACACCAAGAAAAGAAAGCAAATGTTGTAAGATAAATACATAAATAAATAAAGTTATATTAAAAAAATAAAATTTTAAGAACTGAAGAGAAAAAAAAAAAACATGGTGTTCAATAAATTTCTACAGGATAAGAAAGTTCCCTGTGGAGATATTCTCTTTGGGGAGGAGAAGGGTATGCTGGGGTCATGAAAAAGTTAAATAGCAGGTGAGACTTAAATACATGCTGTGAAATAATAGGACATCCTTTGATGACAAAGCCAAGGGCAGTGTGGTACCGGTACGAGGATAGATATCAATTAATAGGACAAAACTGAGAGTTCAATTCCAGTCTTCCAAGTTACAAACATTCAGTTCTTTGATTTCACACTGAGTCACCAACTCCTCCTGACTCCATATTCAGTAATCTCTCAAATCAATCTCTAAGTAGAATGACAGCTCAAGCCCCACCTGCTGAGGCCTTTGCCAATGATCTCTCACTTCCAATCTGTTCTCTATGATGCTACTAGAAGTTTCCAAAGTAGATCTGAACATGCCAGTTTTAGAGGGAACCACTTTCTCTGCCACAGGCCCTCTCTAAGCCCACAAAATACTTCCCCCAGGAGAGTTGGGAAGGCGACCTCCACCCCTATAGATATTTCCTCACATTGACGCAGCTGATTTGTGAGGTTAGGAGAAGACTCAGAGATCACTGGAGAACCTGGCACTTTTCAGCTGGGCACCTCTTCTCACACACTTGCTTTCTGGTGCACACTTGGAGCAGTAGCAAGGGCCTGGTTTCTAGAAGCAGTTCTGAAGCCCCACTGAGATATCACTATTCAAGTGTCTCTGAAGCTCTGTATGGATGACTCAGCAAGTGCTGCTCTGCACCCCAAGATCTAACTTAGAGGACAGGCATCAGAAAGTGTCTCTGCTGACCAGCCAAGTCACGCTTCCTAGTCTTGCCTGACTAATAACACAGCCAAGAGTTTAATCTCTATTCAACCATGTCTATTTCTCAATTTGTATGATACAGAAGGTGGGAGGGGAATATGATTATCACCCACAGAAACCCACCTCTAATACCTGTGTAAGAACTGTTGGCTCCCTGCTGCTTCTGGGTATAAACATCTCAGCCCAGCACAGAATCTGGTAACACAATCTGATGACAGTTTCAACCTCCCCTCGCTGTGCTTCAGTCACCTAAACTACCTACTCTTCCCCCCACATTTTCACGCTCTTCTCCCCACATGCTATCCATTCAACCTGGCATGTGCTTCTGGCCAAGCTCACGCCAACTCATCCGCTCTGACTCCATGCAAATGTTTGCTCTCCTGTGAAACCTGCTCAACACCCCCAGCAAAATCACTGACATTCTCCTCTATGCTCTTGTCACTTTGAGTATCTGTGGCTATCATCCCAACCAGGCTGAGGGCCCTGCTAGAAGGAATCACATCTATTCATCTTCCTAGCTCCCAGTGCTTTACCCTTAGATGAGACTTAAGAATATGTCAGAGTTTAACAGGTAAACTAACAGTGAAGCCTGGGTTGAGGGCTGAAAACTTTTTTCCTAAGTCCTGGTGGTAAATAATTTTGTCTTTCTGGGTCATACAGTCTCTGTAGTAGAGACTGAGCTATGACAGCATGAAAGCACCACAGATAATTCCTACAAGAGTGAATGTGTGGGCATATTGCAAAATCCAACATTTATAAAAACAGGCAGCAGGAGGACTTGACCCAGGGCATAGTCTGCCCAGCCCAACATACATGGCTAGGAGTATCCTCTAGACACTTTCCTACCTTCTCCCGGCAACAGAGGAGCATCTGTCCAAATGTGCTTAAAGTGAGCATGTTGACCTTATGTGTCAAGATGAAAACAAAGGTTGTCCACAACAGAGAACCTGATGCACCAACAAGCAGCTCTGCTCACCTCCCTATCTTCAGGTTCTCAGTGAACCTGTTATCAGCTCCCCTTGACCACATCTAAGCCTATCAATTTCTGCTTAAAATTCTTTAGTGTGTCCCCGTTTCCTACGGTAGTGGTGATGGTGGTGATGACGATGAGAGCAGCAGCAAAAAGCAGTTAACACTCTTTGCACATGTATGTCAGGAACTCTTCTAGGCATTTATACATGAGTTTATCCAATCCGCCAAGGAATTGGCATTGCCGCTGGAGAGTTGGCCCAAGTTTTCACAGCATGTGACAAGACTATAGGGTTCAAACCCAGGTAGTCTGAGCTCCAAGGTCCCTATATAAATAGTTCTTTCAAGGTCAAGTTGCGAGGCATGACATTAAAAAAAAAAAAAGATTTTCATGATGTGGGCCTTGACTTAAATTGTCGTCCCCTATCCTGCCAGATACTGAGTTTTCCACACGTGTCCCAAGACAGATGTTTCTGCTTCCCCGTTTGAACATGACCTTCTGTCTGCCTGCAGTCCTCTCTCCTCACCATCTGCCTAAAGTCCCAGCTCAATCACGGCCTTTCCTTTCTCTGTGACACCTTTCCCAACTTCTTACTTAAACTCACACACTCTTTCTTCCATTCTTCTGATACAATTTTGCCTTTTAAAAGAAAAAAAGCACACTAAGCTTATAGCAGCATTATTCAAAATAGCCAAAAGACAGAAGCCACTAAATGTCTATCAACAATAAATGAACAGGGGCCTCCCAGGTGGCACAGGGGTTAAAGACACAGCACTATCACTGCAGCACGATTTCAAACCCTGGCCAGCCAAGGAGCTGACCCATATGGTGCAGCAGACCTCTCCTGCCTCGCCCACTGCTCCCCTCAGCAGTGTGCTTCTGTTGATCTGCCTGTTCTACTCCCCACTCTGTCTCTCGCAATTCCTCTCACCACCACCCCGAACCTTTGGCCTACACTCCAGTTCCTATATGCATAAATAAATATCTATTTAAATAACAAAACAATGAATGGAAAAACGAAAGGTGGTGCGTATACACAGCAGAACAGTATTCAGCCCTTAATAGGAAGACATTTCTGACATGTGCTACAACCTGGATGATCCCCAAAGTGTTTAGGCTAAGTGAAGTTAAGTCACAAAAAAGACAAACACTTACATGAGGAATATAAGTAGCCAAATCCACAGACATAAAGTAGAATGGCAGTTATGGGGTGGGGGAGAGATACAATTTTAGTTTTGCAAGATAAAAAGAGCTCTGGAAATGGGTTATAACAATGTAAATAAAACTGACACTGCTAAGCAGTACACTTAAAAATGGGGGTTGAGCACCACACTGTGAGGCTTCCGTAGCCCCTGAAGTGAGAATTTGATCCCGGACCAGGGTGAGGACCCACATGGTGCAAGCAGACCTCTCCTGCCTCACTCACTGCTCCCCTCAGCAGTGTATTTCAGTAGATCCACCTGTTCTGCTCCCCACTCTGTCTCTGGTGAGTCCTCTCACCCCCCGCACTCTGGCCTGTACCCCAGCTCTTGTATGCATAAATAAAGTCTTTAAAAAAAAAGGCAATTTGACATGCCTCAGTCTAAAAGTTTAAAAAAAAAAGATGGTAAATTTTGCTGTCTTTTACTATAATTTTAGAAAAGAAAACATTTTCTTGACTAAAGGATATGAAAGAAAACCCCTGAGAGAAAGCAAAAACGTCTTTTAGTATTTTAATAATAATTTATCTGCAGCTCTAGTGAGGGTATCCTCAAATTTAGCTACAAAAAAGAAAGGCATAAGAACCTGATGGTTCAACTCCAACCCATCTCCAAGGTGGACTATCACACCCAAGGATAAAACAGCACAATATCATACCCTTCTGGAGCAAATGTGAACTGTTAAAGTCTTTGTGGAAAGCAATCCAGAACAATGTATAAAATTAAAAATATATATGTGTGTATATATACTGTTTGACCCAGCAATTCCTTTCTGGGAATTTATCCTAGCAAAATCAAAGCATGCATACATCAAGATATACAGATAGACAGTGCAGTGGTATCTAGAATGGAAAACAATATGAAGTAACTACCTAGCAAAGTGGGATGACTGCATAAGTTACAGTGAATCACCGCCAGAGAATATGTTGTGGTGAATAAAGAAAATGAGTTAGCTTTATACTGCTTGACTTAGAAAGACTTACGTGATATACTATTTTTTTTAAAAGATTTATTTATTTACACATACAAACACTGGAGCACAGGCCAGAGGTGTGGGGGGGTGAGAGGATTCACCACAGACAGAGCGGGGAGCAGAACAGGCAGATCAACAGAAGTACACTGCTGAGGGAAGCAGCGGGCACAGCAGGAGAGGTCTGCGTGCCATGTGGGTCCCCTCCCTGGCCGGCAGCAGGGATCGAACTCTTGCTGCAGTGGCTGCGGTCTGCTTCATAGTGCGTTGCTTAACCCACTGCGCCACCAGGGAGGCCCATGATATACTTACTATTAATGAAAAAAAACAAGATGCAGAGAAGTAACCCCGTTTAAATGTTGTGTATGTGTGTGTGTCTTCTATAGTTTAAGAGTGCCTAGAGAATGAATATATACTGCTGATCAGTGTTGGTCTGTTGAGGAGAGAGATAATGAAAGGGAGTGCTATTTCAGAGTTTGAAAAACTTTCTTCTTTATACTTCTGTACAGTTATAATTTTTTAAAGGAGCAGGCATTGTATACTCAGAGAGAAATAATACCATATCCATTATACTGGGTTGTCGGAAAAGTCATGACACTTTTTTTGTTTGAAAAACAGAAAAAACACATCATGACTTTTCCAACAACCCAATTAAAAACCCAAAGCACCCACTTCTACCCTGGAGGTCACTGAACACCCTAATGACCCCCTGAGAGTGACATTATCTCTGTGCCCACAGAAGCAAGCACATCTCCATGGCACCTGCGTCCCCCCAGGCCTCACCTGAGCCGCAGTGGCTGCAGTCTGGAGGAGGCGGGACTCTTCCCACAGACACCGGGCCACGATCCGAGCGATCTCCATGGGCTTTTCCAGGTATCTGCTCTGTAAACAGGAGAGACAGAGGATGAAAAGCAGCACTTTGGAGATGCGGATGCAACTTGGCAAATTTAAAGCTGGCTATCTCCTAAGTTGAGAAAACTAGTCAATTTACTGAAACAACAGAATCAAGGTCTCAGAGCCCAGCTGCCATCAGTAGGGACGAAAGGAAACCAAGAAGAAGAGAGCAGCCACAATGAGGTGTGCTTCTGTAAGGGAATGTTCGTTGGTCAGTCTTTGGACAGTATGTTTTCATAAAGGGGAAAGGATTGACCTTTGTCAAGGAGCATCCAGTTACGGTCAAACCTTTACCATCTTTATATGAGGGGACCTAGTTAGGATCATGTTATTTTAACATGTAACATAATATGATTAACATAACAATCATAATATTATATCAACTGACAAAATAGGTAAATTTCAGGCAATGATACTAAAAGGCGAGTAACTTCTTTGATTCAATGTACAAGATAGGTTCTCATGACTCAGTCAAATGAGAAAAGAAAACTTCCAGGAAAGGTAAACCCTATTCTGCAGGTTTGGTTTCTCCTCTCCTCAGTGTATCATCACACCTGAAGGAACTGCTTGATTCTTCGTAGGTTGTGCTGATAGAGAACATTTGACTCCTGTAGGAAGCGGCTGTACTGCTGATCAATTTCACCCAATAGATTATGAAACACCAAAGTGGCGTGGGATTCCTTGCTGGCCGCATATGCCCTAGGAAAAGGAAGAATGATAAAGAATGATTCTGAAACCTACACACACACACACACACACACACACACACACACACACACACACTACACGCAGAGAATCACCATAAAGGGGGGGAAAATGAAGACCAATGATGCATTAATCTACTCATCATTTTAGATTTATCTTGCTCAAGAACAATAAATATCATTAATTTAATATTATTAATGACTGTCATAGTCTATACTTATAATTTAGTAGACAGATAAGCTGTGTTTTGCTTTAAATTCTCAGTAACTTTGGGGTGAGATTATAAGTAGCAAATAAGCAATTTGGAGCTAAGATTATCTGTTTCCTATGTCTCCAAATCACTTCCTGGCCCCTCGCTGAACTTGAAAAAGCTAGATCACAGGCCAAAATTAGTAGGTGGGCCTGAGAATTTAATGTGAAAAAACAGTTCTTGGACTCTGGGCCATTATCTTTATGAACAAGTCTATTGTCCTTATGTTGTGTCTCTTTCCTTTAAAAAGGGGAATCATAAGTACAACCCCAAACTTCCACCCCTGATAGAACTCTCGTTAAGATAAAAAATATTTGTGATCTGTCCCTGGAGTGTCAGAACATACAGACTGTCTCACCAAGTCAATGAGATCCAAATCAGCCTTCAAATCATCTCCCACCAAATAGCTGTTTACATGTGCCAAGATATAGCTGCCTACCTATGCTTCTAATATCAAAAAGGTTTTAGAAAATAGAGCATCTTCTGATCTCCTGATCTTCTTTATGATTTGTATCCCTGTGTTTTTTAATGAAATAGTTTAACAAAGAGTTACACTATAGCAGATCACGCATCTTGACTCAAACCAAAATCTAATAATTTGGGAGCTTCTCCAGAAGGACTCACCAATCTTGGCTCTCAATCCAAGGGGCCAGAAACTGCCGCAGCTCCATTGGGAAGCTGTCGCTGTACAGCTGATGAAGCTGCTCCAGGTACCGTGTGTCCAGCTGCTGCAGCTGATTCCATTGGGCCATCCTGCTGTAATCAGGGGTCCCAACTGTAAACCAAAAAGTGTTCACAGGGTCACTACAAACCCAGTCTAGGAACACCTGTCTCCCAACATACGTGTCAGGTTTGTGATGAGGAATAAAAGGTGGTTTGGAAAGGATCCCACGTGTTTCTCCCAATTTAGAGCAATACATGCACAAATTCTCAATCTGTACTTCTGGAACCACATCACTTCTGCTAAACTGGGAAGACCATGTTGGCATGATATGAAGAGACTTTAAAAATTACTTAACTTCCTCAACATTTCTATTCCCCAGTGCTGTGGAAACAATATTTCTAAAGCTTCCAGCTCAGTGTCTGGCACGCAACAGATGCTCAACAGATGGTAGCTTCTTCCTTTCCACTCTGCACCCCTTTTAGTAAGCTGGAAGTACAGACAATAAAAATGAACTAAGATGTAAAGGGTGAAGAGCTAATTCCAAGACTACAAGTTTAAAGATAGAAGTAAAGGTCTACCTGGGATTTCCCCACTGACTAGTTTCTCACTGAACTAAAAGATCAGACAAAATCTGACTTCTAAATCTTTCCATCTGGGATGAAAAAGAAGACAAAGCTTCCCCAGGCTCATGGAAGCCCAGTGAAACACTCAGGCATGAGAAGCCAACTCAACTAGTCACCCTCAGTTATCTTTCTGAATAGTTTGGGTCATGGAAATAACACAGATCCAGTCTTAAGAAGTTGTAAAAGTACTCAACTCTGAGGAATGGCCGAAGACAGAGCTCAAAGAATACCGAGACGGTTTTCTGGGATAATGAGAATAATCTGATGAAAAACTGAATATACACGGACACATACACTCAGCTAGAGTTCTTGATTTATTTCTCAGACAAAGCAAGAAGCAACACCTAATTACTGACCCTCTCATAAAAATGAGTGCGCAAACTGGTTACAAGACCTGCAGATCTTCCGTTCTCAGAGGAGCAAGCTTCATGGTCACTAAGTGATTAAGGATCAGACTTTCCGACAGAACCTGAGGGGGCAGTGCTACAGCTCTCCCAGTCTCTTTTGGGGGAACAGACTCAGAACACCAACCTGGGCTACTATAAGCTCTCACACACACACTCAGGAAATCACGGGATGCACCTTTGCAGCAGCCTTTTACACTGAATATCTAACAACTGAAGGTAGTATGACCAAGAGATGTCATCCAAGACACAACTGGCAACACAGGGGTTAAGTCTCAGTGCTATCAACCCTGAATTTTCTAGTAGCCATGCTTAAAAAGTAAGAAAAACTAGGTAAAATTGATGTTGATGGTTTTAACCTATCTCTTTAAATGTTGTCATTCTCAATCATACAAAAATTATTGAGATACTTTGTATTTTTTTTTGTCCAAAGTTTTCTAAATCTGGTGTGTGTATGTTATACTTACAACACAGATCAAAGGTATTTCCCTCCCCAGGTACCAGGGTCTTAAATCTCACCAGTGAAAAAATTCAATAAAGCAAAGAAATGAGGGGCCTCCCTGGTGGCACAGTGGGTTAAGCAATGCACTATGAGGCAGACTGCAGCCACTGCAGAACGAATTCAATCCCTGCCACCGGCCAGGGAGGGGACCCATATGATGCAGCAGACCTCTCTTGTCTAGCCCGCTGGCCTCAGCAGTGTGTTTTAGTCAATCTGCCTGTTCTGCTCCCTGCTCTGTCTCTGGTGAATCCTGTCACCTCCCTGGACTCTGTACCCCAGCTCTTGTGTGCATAAATAAGTATATATTTTAAAAAAAAAGCAAAGAAATGAGAATGTCAGAATAGGGTATTTGCCCTAATCAGGTCAATATATTTCCATAAATAAACCATCTTCCAACAGTGTTAGAGGCAGGGTAAATAAGTTTCTGGGTGTGGGGGATTTTTTTTTTTTTTTAATGTTTGGGCTTCTCCCAAACATGTCCAGCTACACTCCTTTGCAGTTGCCACCCTCCTAGCCATCAGGAGACAGTTACTGCCTACCTGTGTACACACAACACTGGTTACAAAGAAAGCAAAAGCCTAAAGCATATGCCACATGCTGAAGCACTGTAACCACAGCCATTAGAACTCAACATTATTTGCATTAGTGTCAAGTTACAATCTGCCTCCCAGGCTAAAAGCTTCAGAATCTGCTCTGTGTTTCTTAGAACCTGATTTGCATAGAGATTTGTATAATACACCATTTGATGTAGATTCTACCGCGAGTGAATGTACTGAAAGTGGAGACCTACATAATTCAATATGGTAGTTACTTAGTCATGTGTGGCTGCTGAGCACTTGAAACGTTGGCTGACTCAAACTGAGACAGCCTTGCTGTAATACAAAATATATACTGCATTTTAAAGACAGCACACAAAAAGTAAATACCTCATTAACATTGAAATGATATTTTGGATATAGAATTATATTAAAACTACTATTAAAATTCATTTCACCCATTTCTTTTTACTTCTTTTATTATGGCTACTAGAAAATTTAACATTATATATCTGATTGCATTCTATTTTTATTGGACACTGCTGCTCTACACTCAGTAATTAAAAAGTTACCATCTCCTGGGTCTCACTGGCAGCACAGGGGCTAAGTCTCAGTGCTATCAAGCTATTACCAGCCACTGGGCATGAGTTCAATCCCTGACCAAGGAGCTGATCCACATGGCGCAGCAGACCTCTCCTCTTTTGCCCACTGCTCCCCTCAGCAGTGTGTTTCAGTCAATCTGCCTATTCTGCCCCACTCTGTCTCTGGTGACTCCTCTCACCCCTCTACCTCTGGCCTACTCCCCAATTCTTATATGCATAAATAAAATTAATACTTTAAAAAAATAAAAGTTATCTTCTCCTAATGGAAGATTTAAAGAAATGGTCACCTACTTTTTATAATAAGCTTATAAATTAACTTAAAATTAATAACTTTATAAATTATAAATTAACTTAAATTAACCTTAAAACTGACTAATTGCTTACCTGAGAGAAATGCAGAGCCATGAGAGACTAATATCTGAAGCTTCAAGGTAAACATAAAGCAGCATCCCTCTATACCTGCTCGAGTATAGCTCATATACCATTACTCATATACTCATATAACATTAAGAAACTACAATTTCTATCATCCATTTCTATAAGTTTCATGGATTTAGGTAGATGCTTTGGTTTTAGTTAGGAACACAAAAGAGCTAATAAGTAATACAGAGACCCAGCTAATAATTTTCCAATAAAATTAAGGCACCGAAAATGACTGACAGTATGTTCAACTTTTTTTTTTTTTAATGCATACAAGAGCTGGGGTACAGGCCAGAGTCCAGGGAGGTAAGAGGACTCACCAGACAGAGTGGGGAGCAGAACAGGCAGACCGACTGAAACACACTGCCCAGGGCAGCAGTGGGCAAGGCAAGAGAGGTCTGCTATGCCATATGGGTCCCCACCCTGGCCAGCAACAGCAGGGATCGAACTTATGCTGTAGTAGCTGTGGTTTGCTTTCTAGTGTGTTGCTTAACCCACTCCGCCACCAGGGAGGCCCTATGTTCAACTTCTTAATCTAATTTCAATAATAGCTATCCTATATGGGGGTGAGGGGGAGAAGGAGGCGGGGAGGACGTAAATAAAAGCCAAAGAAGAGGTGGTATTTTCAAAGGGAACACAGACAAAGAGTCAAACAGTAATCTTCATAAAGGCTGCTTAGCTACAAATCATATTTAACTAACAGGAGCCACAGGGCAATCAAACCACTGCTCTTTATAAGAACAACATATACTTAAGAGATTACTGGCTAAACTGTCCAGGGAAACGATTACCAACTACCTTTGTGTAATTGTTTCATCAGAAAAAAATTTTAAAGTCCATTTTATTTCATAATCTCATTTCTGAGTTTTCAAATTACAAATTAACCTAAAGAACACTACTAAATTCTAACTTAAGTATTTCTACTGCACAGAATAATTCTAAGTCTGTGATCATAAGCATTTCCACTGAACCCCAAAACACAAATGATCTGTGCAACAATCTGAGTGCCTTTATAGTTGCAGAAGAGATTAGTCAGTTTATTTCACACAGTAGCTGGCCTAGGACATGACACAGGGCTTAATTCTCTCAAGGTGTTTGCTAATTTTAGGTCGGCAGACAGATGTTAGGGTATAAAGGAAAGTTAAGTGCGATCCTATTTTCTGCAACTGAAAAGAAAAATGAAAAGTGAAACAGCAAAGTTACCAAAGACTTTCTGGACTTTTCAAAACAGGAATTTCTCAACCCCATGGGGATAACTTACCAACAAGAAGTCATAAGACAAACAACTATTGTCTAATTGGGGAAGTTGTGACTGTAAAGATCATTAAAAAAGTTCATCCAAAGTCGCAATTCTCATCTCTACTGTTTTTTTTTTTTAAATTTATTTATTTACGCATACAAGCACTGGGGTACAGGCCAGAGGCGTGGGGGGTGAGAGGATTCACCAGAGACAGAGCGGGGAGCAGAACAGGCAGATCAACAGAAGCACACTGCTGAGGGGAGCAGCGGGCACAGCAGGAGAGGTCTGCTGCACCATGTGGGTCCCCTCCCCGGCCGGCAGCAGGGATCGAACTCATGCTACAGTGGTTGCGGTTTGCCTCACAGTGCGCCGCCCAACCCACTGCGCCACCAGGGAGGCCCCATCTCTACTGTTAAATCTAAAGAAACCAAGGAATGTGTTGAGAAACATAAGTCAGGACCACTTACAAAAGGGATTGCTTTTCATGAAGTTGCTTTATAAATGAAAGCTTTTACCTCCCACCTGTGCATGAGGGAGAAATGGGCCACACTGAGGGAGGGATAAAAACCAGGAGCAACACAAGAGTCTAGAACACAAAGTGACCTAGAGGTAACGGCAGCTTGTCAAGAGAGTCTGATGCTGGGTGTTGGCCATATTCTGTATTTTAAACAGAGGGTACCTTTTTTACCTGCGAGCCACAGTAAGCTACTCTTTGCAGTCAGGAGAGGCTGGTGATGAAGATAACCAAATAAAGTAACACAGAAATAGAATTCCCGGGCCTCCCTGGTGGCGCAGTGGGTTAAGCAACGCACCATGAAGCAAACCACAGCCACTGCAGCACGAGTTTGATCCCTGCTGCCGGCCAGGAAGGGGACCCACATGGTGCAGCAGACCTCTCCTGCTGTGCCCGCTGCTCCCCTCAGCAGTGTACTTCAGTTGATCTGCCTGTTCTGCTCCCTGCTCTGTCTGTGGTGAATCCTCTCACCCCCCACACCTCTGACCTGTACCCCAGTGCTTGTATGCATAAATAAATAAATCTTTAAAAAAAGAAATAGAATTCCCTAATTTCTATAGAAATCAGTGGTCTTTTCAAGATACTTTTGAAAGATTATAAAAGTAATAATGTTCACTGTGGGAATTTGGGGGGTGGGGAGGGACCTGAAGACAAAATAACCCAAAGCCTGTTATTCCACTCTCTATAACTGCAATTGACCTGCTGATGTCATTCCTTTAACTCTACCTCAGAGCATATGCAGAGACCTTATTTCTTTTTAAAAATTGGAATTACAGTACTTTTACAGCTTTGTGGTTTTATTTTAAGCTGATTATACAGTAAACATTTTTCTATACAGAGATTTTTGTTTGAAGCCCACAAAACAGCAATTTGAGTTCCATTAGTATATTCAACATAATCATGCTAATTCCATTGAGGGTCACAGAATTATTTATGTTTGCAAGCTCTGGTTTATTTATTCTCACCATACTACATTCCAAAAATGAGTTGAGATAGCTGTAAACTCTTCAAAGTAAATTAGGGAGGAGAAAAAGATGAGAAAAAGTAAAAGAGAGTTAATAATAGACAAAGAACTCAACCTTCATGAAATTGTCACAATAAGATAAAGTTTGTAATGGACGACAGGGAGTGCCTATTTAAATAATATAGCGTCAATTATTTAACCACTGGTTAATTTAACCCCTCATAATTTTTTTTTAAAGATTTATTTATTTATGCATACAAGAGCTGGGGTACAGGCCAGAGTCCAGGGAGGTGAGAAGATTCACCAAAGACAGAGTGGGGAGCAGAACAGGCAGATAGGCTGAAATACGCTGCTGAGGGCAGCAGCCGGCGAGGCAGGAAAGATCTGCTACGTCATGCGGGTCCCCTCTCTGGCCCGCGGCAGGGATCGAACTCGTGCTGCAGTGCCTGCGACTTGCTTCATAGTGCGTTGCTTAACCCGCTGCGCCACCAGGGAGGCCCCCCCTCATAATTATCCTAGATATTAAGACAAAGGAATTTCAGATTTAAAAAATGGTAATTTAAAATAAGTATATTTGTATGGTAAACACTTTCATTGTTTAAAATCAAAATACTATCTTTACAAGATTTAAGACTGAACATTTGCCTTTATTATAACAAATCTATATATAAATCTAGTTTTGACTTCCAAAAAATACAAAATATTAACACACACATGCCTAATCTGAACTAGACTTACTATAATATTCAAATATACCCAGTTACAAATAGAATTTGAGGCCTCCCTGATGGCACAAGGGGTTAGGTCTCAGACTATGATGCTATCGCCAGCCACTACACCATGAGTTCGATCCCCTGGCCAGGGAGGGGACCCACCATGGCACAGCAGACCTCTCCTGTTTTGCCCACTGCTCCCCTCAGCAGTGTATTTCAGTAGATCTGCCTATTCTGCTCCCCGCTCTATCTCTGATACTCACACACACACACACACACACACACCCCTGCAGCTCTGGCCTCCAACCCAACTCTTGTATGCATAAATAAATAAAATAAATCTTTAAAAAAACAAAAGAGTAAAATTTAAAAGTGGAACATACAAAGAAGTACCAAGCTACTGGGGGCAGAGCTTAGAGAGGTAAGGGAAAGAACAGTTTTAGATGACACTCAGTGCCCACTCACTCCATAAAAGCCTACTAAGCCATCATTCTTTTTTAAAAAATGATTTATTTACACACACAAGAACTGGGGTACAGACCAGAGGTGTGGGGGGTGGTGTCCCCAGAGACAAAGTGGGGAATGGAACAGAACAGGCAGACTGACTGAAATACACTGCTGAGGGGAGCAGCAGGCGAGGCAGGAGAGGTCTGCTACGAAATATGCAGCAACTCCCTGGCCCGGGTTCAAACTCCTCCTGCAGTGCCTGCAGAGAGCTTCATAGACTCATGACTTAAGCCTTTGCGCCACCAGGGAGGCCCTCATTCTTATCTCACTTTAATTCTTCTTGAAAAAGTTAAAAGGACCTTATGTCAAGCACATTCTCATTTCCATTCCAAATCCTACACGCCATAGGTGTTATGCCGAGCACAACCTCTGTATAGTCCCCTAATTTATATCCAGAAATACAGAGTAGAAAATGTATCTGATTCACAGCTGACATTGAAAGCAAAGATTACCAGGAATGTGAACAGCAAAAAGGAAAGAAAACCGATACTGTGATCCACAAAGGACAAGACTTTAAAAACAAAACCAAAAGAACTATCCCAAATAGAATGCTTACCCAGCTATCTTTGAGGGAAAAATTCCAAAAACTGGATCATCAAGAACTCGTATTATTTAAAACCTAATAATATTAAGGGATTAAAAAAAGAGCAACCACCTGGTTTATTTCCCTTACTTGATTTGAGGTAGGCACCACATCTGATGACAAGTATTTCAGGTTAAAGAAACAAGAACATAACAAACAAATTTCATTCTAAATTGAAAGTAACACAATTAGACATGCTTTGTCAATTACTGAGTGAGCAGTTTATGGTTAAAGCTGCCTGAGAACACATCTGTGGCTCTAGATAAAAACCACAAAACAGACTAAATTTGTGTGTCGCACGATCTCCCCATTTTATGACCCGTCCATTCCACCAACCAGACACACTCCTGTGATTCAGTGTGGCAGGGTGAGGGGTATCCGGAACCCCCAAACCTGCCTCTTCTAAACAGATTCTGCCATCCGCTACATCAAGACAAAATACAGTCTAGTGCGAAAGACCTTTAATAGGAAGGAACTTTAATACAATTAGTGTACGACAAAGAAAAGACAAAGTATATAGTTTCCAAATCAAGCACCCAAAGTTACCCTTCCCCTCGTGGGTAAATGCTAGCCAAACAGGGTTGGCCACTGAGGCCCAAAAGCTTGACACAAATCTAAGGCACCTCCCACAGGAAAGGGGCAGAAAGGCCCAGCACATCTGGAACAGAAGGAGTAAACTCAAATCAAGATAAAAGCTGCCACTGTTAACCCCTCATGGGTCTCTCACCTACATCTGTTTCAACCAGTCCAAGACCAAGAAGCAAGCACGTCTCTCTGCTAGATGTGCCTCTTCCAGGTCTTCTTCTGGTTCTCCATCCTTCCTTTCTTTTCGTCTCCCCTCCAGCTTCTCCTCCAGACTCAACACTAGCCTCCCTTGAATGGGCAGGGAACCTGGAACCTCCCCTTTCCCTGAGGACCATCCTGTTATCATCCCCCCTTCTAATTTTTGTTCCACCATATGTATGGCGGCAAAGATCTATCTTATGGCGCCACCTTATAAGACAGTTGTTTTTTCTAGAGTTTCAGTGACAGATGCTGGCTGAGCCTGAGACACTGGCAAATCCTGGCTACCATTTATCAGCTATTTGTTTTGATGACATTACTTGTTTACTGAACAGGCCTCTTCAGTAAAAGAGGAAGCCTCCTTCTCTTGAAGGACTGTTGTAAAGATCCCTCCTCTGTGGTGCTGGATGTCCAGCACTGGGGTATGGTTCTTCCCCACCCTACCCTCTACCCCAAGTCACCCTTTCATCATTTCTTATGTTAAATCCATTTCCTCAAAGGAAAGATTTTAACATATTAGCTTATTTAAAGTTAATGATAAAGGGGCCTCCCTGGTGGCACAAGGGATTAAGTCTCAGCACTATGAAGCTATCCCAGCTAATGGTGCCATGAGTTCAATCCCCGGAAAGGGAGGTAACCCACCTGCAGACCTCTCCTGTCTCACCCGCTGCTCCCCTTAGCAGTGTGTTTCAGTTGATCTGCCTGTTCTACTCTCCACTCTGTCTCTGGTGAATCCTGTCACCACCACCCCCAAACCCCCTCCACACACACACATCTCTGGCCTGTACCCCAGTTCTTGTATGCATAAATAAATCTTTAAAAAATTAAAGTTAGTGATAAGGTCAACTTTCCCTGATCTATAAAATATGTACATTTTAATGGGTCTCTATCCCATACTCTGAGGGAGTTAGAAAAGCTGTGCTTTGTGTCAGTGTGAAAGGGAGACTGGAGGGCTGGGCGGTGCCCTGATGAAATATCTCCATACCTAGTCTACCTAAGTGATACACAAAATTTAAAAAAAAAAAAAAAAGATGAAAAATAAGAAACTTGGCTTAAAAGCAGTCCCAATAACTAACGATTATCACTAATATGTATATACCATTGACTAAGAATCAGGTATTGTTTTAAGCACTTATGTTTTATTTTCTTTTTTTTTAAAGATTTATTTATGCATACAAGAACTGGGGTACAGGCCAGAGGTGTGGGGGCTGAGAAGATTCACCAGCGACAAAGTGGGGCACGTAACAGGCAGATTGATGAAACACTGCTGAGGGAGCAGCGGGCAAGGCAGGAGAGGTCTCCTGCACTCCATGGTTGGGAATTGAACTTGTGCTGCATTGGCTGCGGATGCTTCATAGTGTGGTGCTTAACCCGATGTGTCATAAGGGAGGCCCTAAGCACTTATGTTTAAGTACATGTTTAGTTACTAATTTCACCCTCATAATAGCCCTAAGAGACAGGTACTATTTCTATACCCATTTTACCAGATAGGAAACTGAGGCACGGAATTTTAAGTGATTCACGAATTAACGTTCTACAGGTATTAAAAGCATGAAGCTGAAATCCTAACCTACTGAGTCTGTTTTCAGAATCCTACTCTCAACGACTAAGCCAGAGTGGGAATTCTCATTGATTTTTTTTTTAAAGATTTATTTATTCATATAAGAACTGAGGTACAGGCCATAAGTGCAAGGGGTGAGAGGATCCACCGGAGACAGGGTGGGGAGTAGAACAGGCAGACTGACTGAAATACACTACTAAGGGCAGCAGCGGGCAAGGCAGAAGAAGTCTGCTGCGCCATGTGGGTCACCTCTCTGGCCGGCGGCAGGGATCAAACTCATGCTGCAGTGGCTGCGTTTTGCTTCGTAGTGTGTTTCTTAACCCACTGCGCCACCAGGGAGGGCCCCTTCTCATTGATTTTTAAATATCATGAACCAACCACGAGAGCATGTCAGTGTGATCTTATAGTATTTTCACAACAAACTTCTTGAATCAAAGGACCTAATAAACCCACTGTAAGTGGCCTGCACTTAGAATGATATTCTTACTGTATTGCACTTTAAATGATGCACTAAGAAATGCACACACTCACTCAGGGAAGAGCAATCAGGATGTGAGGCACCTAAGAACCTGAACTTGTGCCCAGTGAAGAACAGACATGGGGAGCAAGAAATGGGATTACAAGAGGAAAACATGAATTACAGAAGAGTGGCTCTTCAAATAATGGGAAATCTGAACATGGAATGATGATTCATCGCAGAAGAATCTGTTTCCCTGTAATATCTACTCTTGAACTCTGCCCTCTGAAGCAATCCCCTTTGTATACAGAGGTTCCCCAGACTGGCTGCAGATTAGAACTACAAGGGCGGATATTTGAAAAATAGTAAAGTAGGGATGCTTGGGAACCGAGCCAGATGATGGTGGAAACCAGGTTTCAATTCTTGTCGATGGTGCTAATACATGGCCAGACAGAATCATCTGAGGGACTCTGGGGGGCCAGACGCTGGCCCTTACTCCAAATGTGCTGCATAATAACATTACTCCAGGAGTGGGATCCAAGCAGCTTCAAGGGAGCAGAACACATCAGAGGTTATATAGGAGATGAATGCATGAAATGAGGCTGGAGACTGTAGACCATACCAAGAAATGTGGACTCTCCCAAGGGCAATGGAGAAGTTCAATGTTTTAAGCAAATAGATGACAATTTGATTTACACTTCAGAAAGACTCCTCAAGGCTGCAATCATCAAGGTGGGCAGTGGTGGTTTCCCAAACTTGGGTAGCAGCATCAGAAACATTTTGAGGGGAGGAAAACATCTTCCTGAGATACTAAAGAGGAAGACGTGGCAGGACTCAGTGATGGTTGAAGGGCAAAGATGACTCAGAGGGGGATGTGTAAGGGACAACCTCCACATTCCTGCTGCATTTGCTGTTCAAATGATAGACACACACTCACCCTGAGAAAGTCACAGCAGCAATTCCGACACCCGGAGAGCAACTGGGCCAGAAGACCTCTAAACACTAGTCACTCCAGCAATCACAGTCACGCTCATGCCCACAAGACATTCAAGTCACTGCAACCCAAGAACGAATGCTATGGTAAAAATAGCAAGCTGATCTTTAGCCAAAAGGGTCTAGGGTTTGCACTCCAGCTGACTGAGAAACTCAAAAGGAATCTAAAGCAAAAGAAGATGGGTCAGAAACCTCAGAGTCAAAATGCACCTGGCCACAAGAGCTTTTAGCTGTCTCCCCACATCTGCCTGCTTCCCTCCAGTCTGCTTTCCATGCTGTGAACAAAGATAGATTTGATCTTGCTCCTAAACTCTATTTAGAGCCCCACTGCTGGCTGAGGCTGCATTGTTCGTGGGCTGAGAAGCAAAATGTGTGATTTAAGGCAGAACAGCACTGTGCTGACAGCATGGATCCCGGAGCCAAGTGTCCAGACCCAAACCCTAGCTCTACCCCTATGACGCAGGCGATCTAGTGCCAGCTACTTAGCCTCTTTGTGCCTCAGCGTCTTCATCTGTAAAAAGGGAAGAAAAGGAGTTTCCCTGTGCTTGGGCACAGCTGGCACACAGTAGGTGAGTGTGGCAAGTGTTATTAATATGGCCAGTCACGTGGCTGGCCCTGCTTTTCTCTCCTTGGCAGGCACTGGCTTGCTGGCTGAGCCCCTGGCACTGACTCTGCTCTTCTTTCAGCTGCTCAAAACACCAAGGCCTCCCTGCACACCCTGCCTTCTACCGTCTTCGCCATCACTTGGACTTAGGCCGTAACTGCTTAACTGACACCTGTAACTGCCAAGCTGGGCCGCCAGCCAGCCAGAAAAACCTGGGCCTTTGCTCACTAGGTTGTCTGCCCCCACCCCCCAGCATCCAGCAGAGGGCCCACCTCAGGACAGGTGCTCAAAACCCAGGTACTGAATGAATAAACCACTGGTATGAACTACAGTTACACAGAGCCAGATCCTCACAGAGAAAACGTCATCCTACTAGTAAGAGGCATTCTGAGAAGCAGACCAACTCCTTCCATTTTGCTGTTGGAAAACTCAAGGGTGATGTGTCTATGACCTTCTCAATCCTTATGGAAATTGCAGAATTCCCCTCAGTTTAAAAAAAACAAATGCTAACTTCTCACTGTCTGACCCAAAATCTTCCTTTACCGTCGGCTAAAGCTCTCCATATCCAGCATTTCTGTCCTGCCTCAAGACGATTTTCAAAATGTTCCATCCTCCTTCAAGTCAATGGATCTCATTTCCCCCTTACTGTTATCCCCAGACCCCACAGACTTTGTTCCTTTCTCACAGATAGTCTTGCTAACATACTCGTGGATGGCATTATACGTCCCCTTCCAGCCTCTGTTACAGTAGCTGTCCAGCCCCACCTTCAGCCTCGCCTCTGCTTTAACCCTGAATACGGTGCTAAGCAGTGGAGGCTTTTCTTATATTGATTCCTTCTCCCACATGTGAGGACTGCTCTGCTGGCCACCTCCTGTATCACTCTGATTTAAGTTCCCAAATGGATCATTTAAGATGCCGAGTGATAATTTTCTTTAACGTTTCCTTTATTCATATTTGTACACACACATAAATTTTCCTCCCGTTGCAAGATTCTACTGAACAGACATTGGTGGCCACAGGACTGAGAAGTATGGCATTGTTATGGCAACTGCATGAAGGAAAACAAGATAGGCTCTCCCCTGAAAGACTGATTTTCTAGATTTCAGAGGCTTTTCTGGAGAGAAGCAAAATAACCTTCCAGTGAGCTGCAAATGCTGAGGGACTCACACTAACAACAATCAGGTAGGTTGCTGGCATTTTAAAGCTGAAGGAATACAACCTTTGAGAAGCAATTTTAAGTTGGGCCAGCAAGTGTCAAGTCAAAATTTCCAGGCCTGGAGGCAACTGGAAGGAGAAGAAGGGCAAGTTGCTAGAAAAAAACTGTGGGTATTATTACTTTTGGCCAAAGCCCAAATAAAAGAAACACAAAAGTATCCATTGTTCTAGAATGCAATGTAAGTTATTCATATTCTTCTAAGGCAACTGAAATAAAGCAGTCAAACAGAATTTCTGAATCTAAATGTCACAGGCCCATAATAAAGCTCAATACTTACTGAAGAGAAGGAAGATGTTTTTCTCAAATTTATTAGGGTCACTTTTCCTCTAGAAGATATTAAGGAAATCCCAGTCACTTAGCACAGAGCAATGTATAGCTGGGGCTCAGAATCCATGTCCATGAATTCTGAGTTAGAACTCCTTTCTTCAAAGTAACTATGTTTAGGGGACAGAACCTTAAATTCAAAGGGCTTCTGACGTGGTTTGTGAAACATGGTCCCAAATAGCTTGATATTCCTCCTGAGGAGAGGAGGGGTCTTTGTCACCTCCCACTGAGTCTGGTTGAGCCCCTGACAGCTCCAAGCAGCGGAGCATGAGTGGTGTTGAGTCCTAGGGCAAGTTAGGGATAATTAGGCAGCTTCAGGGACAGTGTAGACAGGGACTTCAGAAGAGTTAAGGAAGGCTCCAGAGATAAGGGCAACAAATTCCAAATGGAACTAATCAAACACCCCTAGGACTAGGGACAACAAGACAGTCAGAACAAGGATGATAAGGAAAAGTGTGCTAAGATAAGGTTTAGGACAGGAGACTCAGTCAGAACAAGGGTGATAAGGAAAAGTGTGCTAAGATAAGGGTTAGGACACAGACTCAGTTCCGGATACAGAGACCTCAGGACAGTGAGTGAAGCCACCAAGAACTAACCAATCAAAAAGAGACTGCTGGAGTTTTAGAATAATCAGTGAAAGAAGGTCTATATTCCCTGAGGCAAGATTCCACCTTGGCTCCCTTGCCCCACCCTGGCCTGGTTCCACTGGCTTGGGAGTCCTACTTTATTTCTGTTCCTCTTCTTCTTAATAAATATTTCCTTTCTCTAAACAAATTTGCCTCTTCTCATTTGCTTGCCTGAGTGTCAGTGAAGTTCCTGCTGCGGCTTCGTGAGACAACCATGGCGGTCTAGTGGCTGGGATCAGCGCTGCCATGGCTGGAAGACTAGGCCTGAAAACCTGAAATCCTGTAGCAGGGTGGTGTCCCTGTAGCAGCAGGTGTCCCCAGGAAAAGGGGACATTCTAGGTTCCATGCCCCACCCAAAGGAGGGTAGAGCTGAGCAGGGATAAGAAGATGCTGGAGAGGAGACTGGAAAAAGGAAGGAAGAGAAGAAGGAAGCAGGATGGAGAGCAGCAAGGAGACCTAGAGGAGGCACATGGAACAGAAAGTCATATAAAGAAACTGTGCTTCCTTTTTGGTCCTGGACTGGTTGGAACAGATGTGGGTGAGAGACCTGTGGGGAACTGAACAATGGCAGCTTTTATCTTGATTTTGATTTTGCTCTTTTCCTCCCAGATTTGTCTGACTCTTTCTGACCCTTTTCTATGGGTCTCCACCTAAAGGTACTTTAGACTTGTGGCAGGCTTTTGGGCCTTGCTTTGGGCCAGTCCTGTTTGGCTGGACTTTTACCCTTGAGGGGATGGGTAACTTTGGATGCTTGACTTAGTAACTATATTCTTTGTCTTTTCTGTATTGTTTACTAATTGTATTGAAGTTCCATTCCATCAAAGGTCTCATATGTTTGTCTTGAAGCAGCAAATGGCAGAACCCACTTAGAGCAGGAGGTTTGGAGTTCTGAGGTGCCTCTCTCTGTCCTGTAACAAAATTACAGTATCAGCCTGTCTATATGCAGCCTCTACAGCTTTGCTGCTTCTACGAGATTCTCTTGGAAGGTGCAGTCTCTGCACCCAGCCGCTGCTCTCTCAGAAGCCCAAGACAAGACAGGCCAGTTGGAGGCAGTGGTCCACAGTACCAGCTGAGGTCCGCCTTTGCATCAGATAAGTGAGTAAAGCATCCTTGAGCTGATGACTCCATCAGATGTTTCAACCCTCCCAGTGGAGGCCCCAGATGTGACAGAGCAAAGACAAGCCATCCCTCTGTGCCTATGACAAAAATATATAGTTTCCCAATGTAAGTATTTATATTAAAATTTAAATCTCCAAGGGGGAAAAATGTTAAAATATAAGACGCTAGAAAGCACAATAATAGTTGTTTCTCTTTAAATTGCAATAACGAGACTTCAGCACTATTGTAAATTTAAAAAGGACATTTCATGACACGTGCCTATTGATAGCATTTGGGAATCTAATAAGTACACCATAATTAAGTATTGACATGTAGACACTAAAATGAGGCATCTCATAAAATGGAAAATCACTTGGATGAGTATGTTTTAAAGAAAATGCCCAAAGTGAGGTGCTAAGGTCCAACCTACAGTGACCGTATAAATCTCTTTACACAGTAAATCCACTGTCTACTTTTCAAAGCTTTGCCCTCAAAACACCTGGACCCCAACTCAATAACCAAAAGCATTTCTGTTTGTTATTGTTGTTAACTAAGAGCTCTTAAAATATGTAAAAATCCAACCTCTTTACCGTACAGACACGGAAATAGACAAGGGCTTGAGCATCGGGAACCACACCCAGGTGGCCTCTTGGTAAAGGTCCTTTCACCACGATGTAAGTTAGGAGGATCAAATCTTGGACTTTACAACTGAAAAATTATGGGGTGGGAGAGAAAAAAGTCTGACTATAAAGAGAAAATTATCTCTCTAGCTAGAAAAATAGGCTCAAAGTTGCAGTCTCCTGAAAAAAAGTATTCTGTTGTTCAAATTTTTCTTTTTAAAAAGTGTATAACAAAACTGTGGCCTATGTAAATAAAAATGCACAGAAACAAACTGTACCATTACTCGGAGCTTTTCTAGCGAACCTGTCATTTTAGGAGGCCATGTGTGGCACTGTCATTGACTTACTGATCATGAGTGCTACGCCCTAAGGAACACAGAATGGGAGGAGTCACAGTCCCTCCTGGGACAGGAGGAATTCACAACTCCAGGGGCACCCCTGGCACACAACTCCAAAATAACAAGGAGAATGTTGTTCCTGGGAGTGGTGTGATCTGACCCCTATTGTCTATGAAGATGGAGTTTTGAAAGGGGGCAGATGTGTAACGAGGTAATTCTATGAAAATGAAAAAATGCTCCACTAGAAGGCATGTACTTGACAAGGTTAGAGTGGCTCTACAGGAGAGATGGTGGCCAGAGAGGAAGGGGTACCAGCCCAAGTAAAGAGAACAGATGGGCAAAGATAGGAGTGCGCAAGAGAATATGACATTGAGCTTCTGGTTAAACATAATGCAAAAGCTTACTGAAGTGACAATAAAGCAGGGGTAGTGAGTACAAACCCACAAGGAAAAAGGTGGGAAATGAGATGAAAATGGACAAAGGCATCAATAAAGTTTCTGGAGCCCATAAAGTGGAGAGATGGTAACTGACCCAGGTCAACGGAGAACGCTGAGGAATAAATACCTACAGAATGGATTTCCAACCAGATGCATGCTATGTAACCCCCAAAGCTCGAAGTTGGAAGTGGTAGGTATGACTGAAGGCAGGGATGAAAGGTTTGGCTGGAAATGAGAGAGCTAACTGAAACATCTGTATAAAAAGTTTCTGGATTGAGATTAGGTGAGAAGCTGGATACATCAGCAACCAGAACCCTTGCAGCCTCCCCAACCACCCTACAATGAAACCCAGCACACAACAAACCCAACAAGCACATGGTCCTTCAACTCTACTATACTTTTAAAGAAAACCTCCAACATGAAAGAGAGGAACAAGAGAGGAACACAGGAAACCGAGAGTACTAGGAACGTACAAAAACGTCACAAAGCAAAGTATCCGCAGAGAGACAAATTATACCCATTAAACAGGAAAAGCAGAAAAGTGAAGATGAAAAATGCACTGTCCAGAATACTAGAATGTAACCCAAAACAACAACAACAAAAAAAGGAGAATAAAAACAAAAGGGAAACGAAACAGAACTCAGAAGATTCAATATCTGACCAAGAGAGAGAAGAGAAAATCTGTAAGGTGAGAAATGTCAAAGAAATAACCAGAATTGTCCTTTCCAGTTGGAAAGGGACCCTTGCAGGACCCAAGTCAATGACTGAAAGTGCATCAGTGCTAGGCGCGCCCTGTGAAGTTTCAGAACAGTGTGAAAAAGATTCTACAAGTTTCCAGAGAACCAGGACCAGGTCACTTGGAGAGGCTCAGAAATCAGAAGTGTCAGACTTTGAACACAAACACTGAAGGATTTAGAGCCCATTGAGCTAACAATGCCTTCAAAATGAAGAGCAAATAATCTAGTGTCCACCCAGATGGTCACTGAACTGTGACGGGAGAAAAAGACATTTCAAGATAGGCAACAACTTGGAAAAACACACTTTCTAGGCATATCTTCTTGATAACATGTTACTCAAATATGTGTTTCAGCAGATGAAGCAGTAAAGCCAGAAAGAGAAAAATGTGGGCTCCTGGAAAAAAAAAAAAAAAAAACACCAAAACGGAATCCAGCGTGGGAGAGTGGGAAAGGAGACCCAGTTGCAGCAGGACTGTCAAAAAAATGACTCACATATCCATGTGTAAATATCTGAAGTAAATGGCCAGGGGACTTGAGACCCACCCAAATATTTTGGGGAAAGTTAGCAAAACATATAAGAAAATGAAACACAATTTTAAAAATAAAAAGATTAATTCCAGGAAAAAACCAAATATTTGTATATGAAAGGAAACAGGCAGAGCACATTCCTTGGCTTATGAGTGAATATACTGAGCCAAATTAAAATGCAAGATGAGTGGGTTAACTAAGGGGGTTTAAACATTATGATGTGTACTGTATGAGAAGGAAGAGTGTGGTTATGGGAAGAATTCTCGCCAAAGGTAACAGTAAGCTAAAAGGTGCCTAAGAGTTGATTTATCACAAAAAGCAGTATGTGCACGTTACTTAGAAGCACAGGAGTCGATACCTGAAGGAAATTAAATGTTCTGCAAGTGGATGCTTCTGAGCAGCAATACCTGGAGGTGAGGAGGGAAGGGACAAAGCACTGCTGCTTACAAGATAAGCTTTTCTGTATTCTTTGATTTCTAAATCATGTGTACATATTGCTTATATAAAAATTAAAATAGAGGCCTCTCTGGTGGCACAAGGGTGTTAAGCACCACACTATGAAGCGTCTGCAGCCACTGTAGCAGGAGTTTAATCCTCAGCCATGGAGCTGACCCACATCCAACAGGGTATTTCTGTAGATCTGCCTGTTCTGTTCCCAACTCTGTCTCTGGTGAAGCCTCTCATCCCTGTCCCCACACCTCTGACCTGCACCAGTTCTTGTATGCATAAATAAATAAATCTAAAAAAAAATAAAGAAAAATTAAAACACCAAAGAAAATTAAATTTAGGCAACATAATTTTATCTTCTCTTTAATGGACTCATTTAAAAGAGAAACGCCTCTGTTTGGAGGGGCTTACTTGGTGACACAGGAGTTAAAAGTCTCAGCGCTCTCAAGCTACGGCCAGCCACTGCAGCCTGAATTCAATCCCCAGCCAGGGTGGGGACCCACATGGCACAGCAGACCTCTGCTGTCTCACCTGCTGCTCCCGCAGCAGTGTGTTTCAGTAGATCTGCCTGTTCTGCTCCCCACTCTGTCTCTGGTGAGTCTTCTCAATCCCGTACCTCTGGCCTGTACCCAGTTCTTGTATGCATAAATAAGTGAAAGTAAGTTAAAAAAAGAAAGAAGCCTCTGCCTGGAGCTAAGGAAAGGGCATAGTAGAGTGGTAAAGAGGGTGGACAAGGCCTCCTAGAGCAGGAGGAAGGCAATCAAGTACACTAGGAAGATCATTACCACTTGTGATAAGAGCAGTAAAGACAAAAGGAGATTGACTGGGGTCAGGCTGGCACACTGCAGTCCTGGTTTCTTGGAGGAAGTAGCCATTTGTTTTGACTCTGAACAGAAAACAGATCTTTTTAGGTTCAAATCTCAGTGATTAAAGAGAACCCAAGAAGAATGGCTTCTGGAAAAAAGTGATTCTACACTGGAAAATATTCAGAAATTATCAGTATTATCCACTAATCCCATCCACTTAGGCTCAGGAATACTCAGGTCTGAAGAAGTAGCTATTACATCCTGCATATCATATGTAAAGGCAGGGAGATTGCTGTAAACACACAGATCACTAAGTCTGTATTCTCTACCATGGGCCTCTGCTCAGTCCTATCTAGTAACCCAGAGTTTGAATATTAAATTCAGAGAAGGGGAAAAAGGGCAAATACAGAATTTTCTTGTTGCCAACATACTACTATGAAGATCCCAAAGTTTGTGCGCACTTGAGTTCTGATGAGAAGTTTATGCCAAATGAAAAAGCTGTAAGGAGAAAATTTGAATAAATCCGAAGAAGAACTTTGAAAACTCTCTCCCCAAAATAGGAAAACAAACAACCCAATTGAAAAACAGGCAAAAGGGGCCTCCCTGGTGGCGCAGCGGGTTAAGCAACGCACTATGAAGCAAACCGCAGCCACTGCAGCACAAGTTCAATCCCTGCTGCCAGCCTAGGAGGGCACCCACATGGCGTAGCAGACCTCTCCTGCCTCGCCTGCTGCTGCCCTAGGCAGTGTGTTTCAGTAGGTCTGCCTGTTCTGCTCCTCACTCTGTCCGGTGAATTCTCTCACCTCCCGCGACTCTGGTCTGTACCCCAGCTCTTGTATGCATAAATCAAATAAATCAATAAATCTTTAAAAAAAAAGAAAAACAGGCAAAAGTTCTAAATAGGCACCACATCAAAGAAGATACACAGATGGCATCTCAACATCACATGCCATTATGAAATGGCAAATTAAAACAATAAGACACCACTACACACCTATCAGAAAAGCCAAAGTCCAAAACACTGAGAACACCAAGTGCTATTAAGGAATGTGGATGGAGCAACAGGACACTCTTTCATTGCTGGTGGGAATGCAAAATGGTACAGTCACTCTGAACACAGCTTGGTGCTTTTCTACCAAACTAAATCTATTCCTAGTGTACTATCCAGAAATCACACTCCTTGATAACTACCTAAATGAAAACTTACATCTACACAAAAATCTGCACACAAATATTTATAGCAGCTCTATCAATCTGCATAACTTGGAAGCAATCAAAGTGTCCTTCAATAGGTAAAGGGGTTATCCCTTTACTTGTGGTACTCTATACAGTGGAATATTCAGCAAACAGAAGATGGGATATTTGATTGAATGTTGCTAAATGAAAGAAGGCAATTGGAAAAGACTACATATGATAGGATTTCAACTATACAAGATTCTGGAAAAGGCAGAACTGTGGAGATAGCAAAAAAAGATCAGTGGTTGTTGGGGTTTAGGGGCTGCTGGGGGAGGGACAAGTAGGTGGGGCAGAGGGGATTTTTAAGACACTGAAACTCTTTTTGCACAGGACTATAATGCCTGCCACCAGTACATGTCAAAATTCACAAAGTACAACATAGTAAAGTCTAATGTAAACTATGGGTCTTAATTATCCATAGTGTATCAATTTTGGCTCAATCACAACAAAGGTACCATTCTAATGCAAGATATTAATAATTGGAGAAACTGGGGGTTGGGGGAGAAAGGAGTATATGGGAACTCTGCTCAATTTCTTTGTAAATCTAAAACTGCCCTAAAAATTAAGTGTAGTAATAGTTTAAGTGTATGACTTGAACCTGATGGAAAGTATTTTGAAAAGATAAATCTGATCCATAAAGTTTATATTATATTCAAGATGGAAGTGAACTATTACCCCAATTAGATAAGTTTTTCTATAAAAGTCATAGTAAAATGAGTAATATACCTGGAAAAATAAGTGACCTCACTGTACATCACAGATGTACATGACATAAGCACTCTTCAGAAAACAGTTCATCTCATCCATTAGTAGCCACATAAGAAGGTTAAGGAAAGTCTGGATTATTAAATTATAATTCGACATTGTAAGTGAGGAAGGGGCCAAGACCCAGACAAGAATAAATATCTAGTTTTGTTTTGCTTTTTTTTTTTTTAAAGATTTATTTATTTATGCATACAAGCACTGGGGTACAGGCCAGAGGTATGGGAAGTGGTGAGAGGATTCACCACAGAGAGCAGGGAACAGAACAGACAGATCAACCGAAGTACACTGCTGAGGGGAGCAGTGGGCACAGCAGGAGAGGTCTGCTGCGCCATGTGGGTCCCCTCCCTGGCCGGCAGCAGGGATCGAACTCGTGCTGCAGTGGCTGTGGTCTGCTTCATAGTGCGCTGCTTAACCCACTGCGCCACCAGGGAGGCCCTGTTTTGCTTTTTTAAAACTAAGACTGTAGAAAGAAACATGCAAGTTTGCACCAGGGTAGCTTATGATCTAAATTCTAAAAATCACACCCAGTCAAAACCAGCCCTGAGGTGGCCAAGCTAATGTTAACAGTCCTGGTTAAGTAGGTGGTTGTTTCCACTTTACAGATAAAGACAGAAATGTTAAGTGACCACACAGACCATGGTACAGCCAGAATACTAACCTGTCGTTTTCAAACTCCTAGGCTAGTAAAGTCTAATTATCTGTTTTTAAGTCTTCTCTCACACTTTCTCCTTGAATTTGTTTTACAATTACAAGAAGAAACAAGGAAAGAAAAAGAGCATTACTTATTTTACACGTACCAATAATAGTTAACATTATTATAAACACACATCAGAAATAGAACACCACTGCTTATAGAATTTAAAGACAATTCTTTACCAGAATTATCTTCAGAATTTAGTCCAAATAACAATCTTAACATGTATATGAGAAGCCCATCAATAAAACCAATCTGAACATTAGGAAAGTCATTATTTTTTTTATTAGTTATAACCCATCCTTGATTAATATTCAGCACATAAATACTATGGAGAGTAAACAGAATACAAAAGAAATCTCCCATGCATTCTCCCTTAGTAGTTTACATGTCTACTCTACCATTTACTTTTATCTCCAAAACAGCAATGCTTTCTGAATCCTATAGATATAACTGTATTAATCTGAAAAAGACTCTCTAGCTTGTGGTCCCTTTGAGCAACCTTTCTCAAACCATGGACCAGCTCCATCAGAATACCCAGCAGCCTCCTAAAATGACCCTAGATCTCATTCTCCACACTTTGAAAAGATTTGCACTGGGCATAAAGAGTTAGCACTTTCAAGGTGTATGCTGGGCACTTCTGACCTAAGAAACCTCGAATATTTCTGCAGAAATGCAACATCTTCTGTGCTAATGACCTTTACATTTCAGAGAAGTTTTAGGTTCAAAGCAAAACTGAATATAGAGTGCCCATAAACGCTGTGTTCCCCGCTAAACAGTACAACCTCCCCCACTGTCGAACCTGGCAACACAGGGGCACATTTGAGAAACAGGAATCTTAGATGGCTCCAAGAACATACAATTCTTTACCATAGCAATTAGGACCCTAAAATGTCCCACAGGCTCTACCACAGTCTGCTTTTATTCACCCTAATGGGGAGGCACAACAACAGATGGAATCAGGGAAAAAGCAGATGGGACTGAGTATTGATACACGGCACCAGAATACTTCCGTTATCCCACCTGCCATGCTGCATAAGAGTTACCATGCTAATTATGTTTATTTTGGTTAATGTTTCAATAAATTTGCTTTCCCTAAACATACTGATAAAAGAGGCCCAAATATGAAACCGATTGGTCGGGCAAAGTCAGTCTGAGATTAAATATTTATTGTGTCGAAACCACAAGGAGAAAAAAATCCAAAGGCTGACTATTTTAATGCTAACTCAATGCAATACTGCACTTTGTTTGGTTTATAGGAGAGGTAATTACAGGGCTAACATCGGGTTTTGAGGTTTCCAGGATTACATTTGGGTGAGTCGGGGGAAGAGAAAGGGAGAACAAAGGAAAAGTGCTTTTAGATTCTGTCAGAAAGCAATACTAAAAAACCAAAATTAACGTCAGGGGCGAAATTCAAAGATAAAACAAACAGAACATGGAATAAAGAAAAATGTGTTTTTAAACAAGAAAAGATGTGGGAAAACCATGCATTTTAGGAAGATTTCACCTAAGCAGGTGCTCAAATTCAGACTCAGATCCTCCAAAATTCAGTAACAAGAATTCAAGTAGGGACACTGAAAACTAATAAAATTGATCAAGGAAGTGGGAAAACAGGTGGTTAACAGCAGACCGGGCAGGGTTTTCCTAAATTGGGCTCACCTTCGCTAATCTAAATCAGTTTTCAGAAATGGCGTCTACAAAAACTACCCAAACATCCCCCCAATAATTTGCACTCCTCCTCCACAGTAGGGAAGCCATTTATTTACCAGAAAGTTTACTTTCTCTTTCAAGCTCTGCTGGCTTCCTCCCGCCCCACATTTCTGCTAAAAAAGTCACGGAGAGGCCTTTCCTTTCTTGCCTTCTCGGATCCAAAACTGCAGAGTTGGTGTGAGAGAACCAGTTTCATGGAACCCACTGGTTCTCAACCACAAGCTCTCTGAATACAGATTAGTTTGCAAAGGAAAGTTACAGGACAGGAAAATAGGGCACTGTTTCTCCAATAAAAACAAGCGACACTTAGACACACACACAGACGTGACGGGACGCCTGATTCAGCTGAGTGGTACACAGCATGTCCCCTCCCAGCCTCAGGCGGATCATACACTCCACCTGGGATGCTGCCTCCCCCCAAACTGTATGCTGTCCCACCTTCCTTGCCTGACTCAAAATAAAGTTCCCCCTTTGACTTCCTGAAACACACCAAACTTGGACCACTCCTCTAGCCCTTAAACCTTCAATATCATCTGCATTCTTTTATGTCAAAGCACTCCAAGGAATTGTTCAAACCAATATCACTTAAAATAAAAAGGCCACTATCATAGGTTTTGGAAGATGCAGAGACCTGCCATGTGGGTACTTGTATAAACAAGAATGTAGAGTTTGCCTGGCCTATTCCTTCTGCGTGATTGCCTCCATCTCCACCACAATGTGAAAACCCCTGGTCTGTTCATTTTGCTTTTTCCTACTATGTTAGACTCTCCCAGTTACTCCTGTCTTCCTTCAGGCCACTAATGCCTATCCTGAGTCATAACTTGCCTGACCTTGTAGTTAGAGAGATACTGCAGTTTTTAATAGTAAATAATAGGACTTGAACTTAGTCATCTGTTAGGCACTATGCAAAGTACTTGTACTAGTTAGTTTACTTAATCAATCCCCGTGACTACCCTACAGTAGGAGCTGGTTACCTGCATTTTTTATGGATAGAGAAGCTAAAACCCAGAGAAGTTAAAGCGAGATCTAAGAGTTGGGGATCTGGGCTAAAAGCCTAAGAGTGTGACCTCAAAGCCCATATTTTAACTCCTGTAGCAACTTTGGACGATGAAACCCTTAAACACAGGTGCCCAAGAATTTTGACATGGCAACATCAGTTACCTTAGAAAGAATTCCTTGTCCTATATAGTTAAAAAGTCAAAGGTCAGGGCCTCCCTAGTGGCACAAAGGGTTAAGCCACAGGACTATGAAGATACCGCCAGCCACTGCAGCACGAGTTCCATCCTGGGCCAGGGAGGAGACCCACATGGCGCACAGAGCTCTCCTGTCTCACCCGCTGCTCCCCTCAGCAGTGTATTTCAGTCCATCTGCCTGTTCTGTTCCCCACTCTGTCTCTGGTGAATCCTCTCAAACCCTGCACTTCTGGCCTCTACCCCAGTTCTTGGGCACATAAATAAATAAATCTTTAAAAAAAAGTCAAAGGTTAGGTGAAAAAAGTTCAATAATCAGAAAAGTAATTTAGCCTAAAAGGGGAGTGGAAAGGAGACAATCCAAACCTAATTTTACTTGGGAGGCAGATTTGCCTTTTCTATTATTTGTACTAGGCTATGGTAAAAAGAAATTTAGGATACATCTATCCAAGACATTGATAGAAAAAAGTCACAAAACATCTGGAGAAATATGCACCATACTATTGTCAGGATATATATTTAAGATGTACATAATTTTATGTCTACATATTTAAATTGTTTTGCAATGCAATTGTTACTTTTATAAACAGGACAAAGTGACATATTTTAATGACATATGAACCCAATAATAGACGAGCTAAGATTTGAGGTTCTGCAGGCTTCCTTACCCCCAGTTCTCCTAAATTGAGGAGTTTTGGATACAATGCAGTTTTTAATTTCTGAACACAGCCTTGAATGCAACTGATAACCACTCAGCTTTGCCAGGAAAATTCCTACTCATCCTATAAAGCCCTATTCAGGAGTTCCCACCTGATAGAGTCCCTCTATGATAAAACATTCCTCTCATCCTTGAAAGAATGACCCTCTTTACTTGAACATTTAATAAAAACTAATACTTAAGGAGTTCTGAGGTATGCCAGGCATCAAGCATCTCCCTGACATTATCTCATGGAATCTTCGCCAGCCTAAGAGATAGGAACTGTCATCCTCTCCTGTGGTGGACAAGAACAGAGGCTCAGACTCTGACTAGCAAGCGGCAGACCCAGGATCCAATCCCACATCTGTTTGTCTGTAGAGCCCGGGCTTTGAACCACCACTCTGTCATCTCCTCTCCACCCGAGTCCATGCCTACACTGCACACACCCTGGGACCTAAAACAGCACCTCCAATTCCATGAAAACAGACACTGTATTTCATTATCCATGAGTCCTGCCTAGCACAGTAATCAGCTCTCCATATACAATATCTGCTGATCTGAACTAAGGTCACGATAACCCTAGCATGATGGGAACTGACCATAGTAGAATTCATGCTACCATATGCTATTCCTTTCAAAAACTGGAGACATTTCAGTTTGTCACCCAAGTACCATCTGGTCTTCCCAACTAAAATGCACCATACTAAGCCAAAGTTCCTAGCAACAAAGTCTGAAACCACAATAGTAACTCTTCTCACCATAATCAACAAAGACTGAGAGAGCCCAGTGATGTCATCTAGTTAGACCACACCAAGGCTGCTCCAGGATACCAGCATTCCTTGGGATTTGGGGATAATCCTCAAGTGCTCTTTTGATGTATTTTATGAATGAACCAAAAATCAAAGTAAAAATTTTTTAAATACGGAAGACAAAATGTCAGTGGTCAAATACTCCAAAAACACTTCTATACTTAATATATACTTAATCAGGGCCTCCCTGGTGGCGCAGTGGGTTAAGCAACACACTATAAAGCAAACCACAGCCACTGCAGCACGAGTTCAATTCCTGCTGCCAGCCAGGGAGGGGACCCACATGGCAGGGCAGACCTCTCCTGCTGCGCCTGCTGCTCCCCTCAGCAGTGTACTTCTGTTGATCTGCCTGTTCTGCAACTCGCTCTCTGTGGTGAATCCTCTCAGCCCCCCCACGCCTCTGGCATGTACCCCAGTGCTTGTATGCATAAATAAATCTTTAAAATATATATATATATATATATATACTTAATCACACTAAAGCACCAATTCAGAACACACCTCCAAAGCACCCAAATCAGAACACATCTCCTTGGGTTCCTGCCCAGTTTACAAGACAGCCTCAATCACAAGTCCCCAAGTGGAGACCCTATGCACTGACTGGACAAATTACCCCATCCAAGTCTGTGCTCACACACAATAGGTGCTCCATGACTAAATGCCAGTACTCAGCCTCAAAAAGCTTTTAAGGGCCTCCCTGGTGGCGCAGTGGGTTAAGCAACACACTATGAAACAAACCGCAGCCACTGCAGCACAAGTTCGATCCCTGCTGCCGGCCAGGGCGGGGACCCACATGGTGCAGGAGACCTCTCCTGCTGTGCCCGCTGCTCCCCTCAGCAGTGTACTTCCATTGATATGCCTGTTCTGCTCCTGGCTCTCTGTGGTGAATCCTCTCACCCCCCCACACCTCTGGCCTGTACCCCAGTGCTTGTATGCATAAATAAATAAATCTTTAAAAAAAAAAAAAAAGCTTTTAAAAGCTTCTCCTATAAAAGAATAAAACTGAAATTCCTTGTTCTTGCATTCGAGTAAGGCCTTTTATAAGTAGTCCTCCCCTAATTACCCTCTTAATCTACCAGGTTTAGATGGTACCATATCACTTCCTCACCCCATTTACCTCCTCACCCCACATTCTTTATTCCGATTAAATCCCAACCATTAATCCCAACCCAGATCAAATCTCTCCTATGGCAAGAAAACTTCCTAGACAACTCCAGGCCTCATAACCTCTCCTTATTCTGAAGACTTATAGTGCCAAGTGAGCGCAGCTCTGTCCAACAGAACTTTCTATAACATAAGAGATGTTCTAGAGGCCTCCCTGGTGGAGTTGACCCACATGGCATAGATCTCTCCTGTCTTGCCTGCGGCTCCCCTCAGCAGTGTATTTCAGTAGATCTGCCTCTTCTGCTCCCTGCTCTGTCTCTGTGAATCCTTTCACCCGCTCTGGCCTGCACCCCAATTCTTGAATGCATAAATAAATCTTTTTTTTTTTTAATGTTCTGTATCGAGGCTGTACTTTCTAAATCTATAGTAGCTTACCTTACTGGACAGTACTGGCATGATTCTCTTGAGGATATTACGTATCGATAAAGCATTTATCAAGTGTCCTCAAGAGAATGAAAGTTCTATGAATAAGATATCTTATTCTTCAGAACAACTTCCACAAAGTTGCAAAATATTTGCTGATTTGTAGATCATCAGCCTTGGACTCACATCTGGATTGGTGGTCTCTATTTCAGCCCCATCCACATCCTGAATGTGAAAACAGAGGCAAGGAAGAAAAAGCAACTTTCTGGAGACACAAATGAGCAAGGTACTTTGGTTTAAATGCATTTAAGTCACAACTGTCCTTCACCTATAAGTTTGCCTAAATAGTTCTTTCCACTAGCAAATCACAAAATTCTGAAGGCAAACCCTGCCAACTACAAAGTTAATTACTTCCTAAGTTCGACACAGCTGACAACCTAAGCGAACCCTACTTATACTTCTCTTTCCACCTGTTTTTAAAATATCTTCTGTGGAGTCTTAGTCTTATTTCACTGCCCAAGTAAATAAATGTTAGAATTTCACTAACACCTTTCCCAGGAGGACAAATTCATTGTAAGACAAGACCTAATACTTAAGCATAGACAGTCAAAAGAACACAAAATAAACAAAAGGTGTTAAGTTCTACCACTATGGAACTCTGCTGCCTTCTACAACTACCTGTTTCCTTTGGCCTCAATTTTCCTCATCTACAAAATGGGGCTAATGTATAAACTTTATGGGTTAAGTCACAGCGGCAGATATTTAAATGGCTCTTCTTCCTCATGTAAAAGATTCATGACTATGCTAGTGGTTCTTTGTGGTGAATGTGCTAATAAATATAGAGACTCAGATCAATCCTCTAACATCTAAATTTTTTTTATATATTGCAAACTCTTTCCCCATGCAAATGTCTGAGAAAAAAATTCTGCTATTACTCCAGTCTGGCACACGTAATAAGGAAATGTGTTGACTCAGGGAACACAGACATATTTAATAGAAAATAGAAAGTTGGCTGAATCAAGGCATATACACTCTAAATTCACATACAAAATTGAGATAATTTACTGTTCTGATTTTAAATTTACAGACATACACAGAATATCCTTTAGATGCACACACAAAAACCAGCAGTTAGACACTATATACATTTTTAATAAGAAAAAAAATCTGTCAACACCATACACCCACTTGATATAACACAGAGTGATATGTCTAAACATGGAAAAAACAAGTTGGCTAAGGGTTTGAATTTAGTTCATTTTAACACAACCACACACCCCAAACACAGGTAAAGTTTGCACACATGGCTTTGCCAAGGCCAGCCCTTCTTTGTTTCCCTCTCCTCTGCATTTTACCCAAGACCTTGGCTCTGAGACAGAAAACTCCCACTCCCGATTGGCTCGTTCTGCCCTATGCAATTAAGCAACACCACAATCCAGTAAACGCAAGAGTTCAATTATTTATCTTCGGGCCGAGCTTACCAGGTGTTTGTAAAAAAAAAAAAAAAAAAAACAATGTCAAGAAGGGGAAAAAAAAATTTATCTCATTATAGAAATGGCTTGATAGGGGGCATATTTTGGCTTTGGTTTTGTTTTTTAAGAGGAGGAGGGAAGCGAGGCTNACCAGGTGTTTGTAAAAAAAAAAAAAAAAAAAACAATGTCAAGAAGGGGAAAAAAAAATTTATCTCATTATAGAAATGGCTTGATAGGGGTCATATTTTGGCTTTGGTTTTGTTTTTTAAGAGGAGGAGGGAAGCGAGGCTTAACCTGAAAAAAAACGGGAGGGAATTTAGAAAGAGTACAAGACTGTCAATTTCCCTACAGGAAACTTGATTCTTATGCAATAACCCTACCCACAACCAGCCCGCCGGTGAGACAGTAAAGGAGGAGACATCTATTTCTACCTCCAGAAGGGCTCGGCTGGCTCCTATAGAAGCCGGAATAGGGCAAGGCTAAGGAAGTGGCTCAGCCGGGAGCTGCCCGGCCCTGCAGGGAGGAGGGAAGAAGGCTCCTTTCAACCCCCACGCCCTGAGATCGCTCCCCTGGCGTGACAGTCGCTCCTGTGGCCGGAATGTCCCCAGAGCCCCAGGGAGCAGGAAGTCGGGGGACGTCCCACACTCCTGCTACCCCCACCCTAAAGTACCCTCGCCCCACGATCCTCCCCCTAGAGACCATTCTCTACCTCGGCGTCTCCCTTCTCCGAAGAACGAAACTTCCTTCCAGTGGCCTCAGTCCCTCAGAGGCCCGCTCCTGTCATCCCCGGGAGTTGTTGCTTCAGCGCGACCCTCGTGTCTCCTCGTATCCCCCCACCTCCCTGAAGTTTCCATCCATAACTCCCCCGAACACCCCAGTGACTCCCAGCCACTCCAGCACCCCCCCCGGGGTGTCCAGGTTTGGGGGCCGTCGGGGTGCGACCCCACCCTTCACTCCCTTCACCTGTTTCTCCGGCTGAGGCCAGACAGGCCGGGGCAGCACTTGGGCCGGGATGCGGGCCGCCGGGCTCCCTCAGGTCGCGGGCCTCTCCTAGCAGACGCGAAGAGAGCGCCAAGCCCGGTGCTTGTCTCGGATCCGGTTCGGGCTCGCTGCCTTTGCCGCGACGTCGGAACCTCAAGCGCCCCCTCCCAGTCTACGCCGCCGCAGCTCCGGAAACCGCTGAATTACAGCCCCTCCAGCCAATCCCCGCCCAGCCCCGGCCTGGCCGGGACACCCCGCTACTGCATAATTAATCAGACGGCCAGTTTTCTTGGCCACCCACAGGTCCTGGTACAAGCTCGGTGCCCCGGAAGCCCCACCCCTTGACCAATGAGAAGAGCCCCTGAGAGAAAAGGCGGAGCCATTCGATGGCTGGGAACGCCCCTCCACTGGCTGTTCTGCGGCCTCACTGCTCCTCCCTCCGCAATGGCGGGGGGGAAGAGCCAAGGCCCTGGGCACGGAAGCCAGGGGGAGGGAGGGAAGATGACCGGAATGTCCTGCTGAAAACTCAGCTGAGTTCCTGGCAGTACGTGACGTCAAGACACTTTAAATGCCCCTGATGCGGCGACTCTTATGCCTGCTCTCCCTTTTCCTAGCCTTTGGTAGCTACCACGTGGGGGCCAGGTTCGGAGCTACTTACCACGAGGGAATCGACCAGTTGGACAGTGCCCAGGTGTCGCCAGATCCTCTGGGGGCCAGACGCCTGATTCGGGTTTCTGGCGACTGCATAAAGAACATTGGGTGACTCCTGTGTGCTTTGAACTTAAGTTGGTGCGTGAGTCGGGACACACACAGCCGGAAACATGACGTGGAAATAGAGTAATTACTAGAGTGCGTGGGGAAAGGGTAGTGGATTTAACCCTGTCCTGCGTTCAGTCGCTTCTAGCATCAAACGCTAACGGGTGCCTTTGGCCTGTTCGCCAGAGAGTAGAAGCAGTACATGAGAAGACTGACACGTATACACGTTATCATGCGTGTGAGTTGAAATAATTCTCTCATTTTCTTTTTCACCTCACTGCAAAACGCCAAGTTTTACTGCACTGAAGCCCTACTTTATAGGAATTGTGGACATTTTTACCTTACATAATAGAGGTTGTGCTTTGCATAATTGAGTGATTTGTGTGTGTGCTGATGCTATCAGGGTTTTTAAAATAACATCTATTAGCGTTTATTTGTTTGTTTGCTTAATACAAGGAAGTGTAAAGATGAAATCTAAATGCCTAGATAACCCCTGATGACCGTTCCCCCCCCCCATAAAACTAATACATGCTCATGGTTGGATAGTCCAAACAATTTTCAGAGAAGTCAAAAATTAAAATTAAAATCTCCCTTTCCCCAGTCTTTCTCCCAAAGGATGGCTATCCTTAATAATTTCTGGTGAGAAAATCAATGACGCTTAACCTAACCTCCCGGGCAATCACAAATCATTCTAAGAGTCTGCTGGAGACTGTGGATTTCAGCCCCAGCAATACACACCATGAACATATACTCACAAATTCTCCTGCTGCCCCAGATACCTGAAATCTGGCCAAAGATTCTGGATTTGAATCTTCAGACCACTCATAGTCAAGTGAGAGGAGAGAGCATCCAAGAGCAACTGGTGGTAGGATTGAGAGTCAAATCGCCCATTCCGCAGACCAGCCCAGTGTGGAAATAGCTGTTATCTGTAGCGGGTGTTTATTGACCATTTTGTTTATAGTCAACCCACAACAGGTACCCCCCCTTCCACCTGACCTGACTGCATTAGCTAGGCTATCCCAGGCAGTTAGCTGCCTCCCTAATGACATAGGGCCTAGTAATTTTTTTACTCATTTACTACTTCCAAAGCACTTACACAGTCATTACCTCTTTTCTTTCTCATAACAACTATGTGTAGCAGAGAGCAGAGGCCAAAGTATTAACTGCTAGAAACTAAAACCAAAATAACAGTTTCAAGATCATAGTTACTCAGATGTAGCCCAGGGGTTCAGAGCCAGGTGTTTGGAGGCTACATCTCCTAACCTTGTTCCATCCACTCAAACACTGTCCTACTCCCTTGAGTCCTCAGCAGCTGACCTTGATTCCCCCCAATTCACTTGTAAAATCTACTCCTGAGCTTATCTGTTCCACCTACAAAACCTCTCTCCAGCCTTGCCACTGGGGTTTCTCCATACTGTCTAGTCCGCATTGGCTTAAAGATGGCAATTTCTCAGGTCCTCTCACTTGAAGCCAATGCTTTGATATGAACTCCCCTTTCAGTGTCACCCACACAACTTACACTTCTGTGTTGAGTTTATCACTCCTGCAAGCATATCAAGCCCTCTTTCCCTTCATGCTATGGCCGATCTTGCCTCCACCTGGAATACTTTCTCCATTCCCCACTTACTCGTTCTTTAAATTACAGATTTAGCACCTCCTCCCCTGGACTTTCCTAAATTTTTCCTGACAAAGTTCATCATCTCTTCTGCTGCTGGGCCTCTGGAGCAGGTTGTCTCTCTAGCTAGTACAGTCAGGCACCCCTTAAGGATGTTTCAGTCAAGGCTGGACTGCATAGGCCTCCCTGGTGGTGCAGCGGGTTAAGTGCCACACTGTGAAGCATCCGCAGCATGGCAGTGAGAGTTCAATCCCCAGTCAGGGAGGGGACCCACATGGCCCAGCAGACCTCTCCTGTCTTGCCCCCTGCTCCCCTCAGCAGTGAATTTCAGTAGATCTGCCTGTTCTGCTCCCCACTCTGTGGTGAATGCTCTCACTCCCCACGACTCTGGCCTGTACCCCAGCATCTTGGATGCATAAATAAATTAAAAAAAAAAAAAGGATGGACCGCATGTAAAATAGTGATCCCATATACCCAGGTGTGTCGTAGGCTTTGCCAGCTAGGCCTATGTAGTGACATGCTATGGTGTTCACAGGAGGAAATCACCTAATGAGGTGTTTCTCAGAAAGTATCTCCATCATTAAGTGACACATAACTGCATAGCATTTTCTACCTTAAATTGCAATGAATCCATTTATCAGCCCACTTCCTGAGAAATAAAACTAATAATTAACATTTATTAAGTACTCACCATGTTCCAGGAACTGTGCTAAACTTTTTACATAGACTTTTTTCACCAGAACCCAGTAAGGGAGGTACAATTATGGTGATCATTTTCTACTGAGGATAATAACACTTGGAAAGTGAAATACTGGTCTCGAGTCCCACATTTGAGCTCTCAGAATAAGAACCAGGTCTGGCTTGCTCCAAAGCCTGGACCCTCTGCCCACATGGTTGAAAAACATCTTTCCCTAAGTCTTAGGTTCCTGGAAGCTTCATCTCCTTTGTGCTCATTTTCATAATACCAGCATCCAGCATCTACCCAGAACTCACCTAAGACTGAGTTCATTACATACTAATAAATGAGTTAAATGATCATATCAGCAGTTGCTAACACTTGTGGTTTACTCTGCACTAGTCACTGTTCTATGCATGTCTGTGTAACTCATCTCTAAACTCATTTAATCCTTACAGTAACCCCGTGAGGAGGGTACTGTGATTTTACAGAAGGCGAAAGTGAGGATTAGCCAATATTAAGTGACCCAAGAACATAAAGATGGTAAATGGCACAGCCAGGATTTAAATCCGGTCGGAATAATCCAAGAACCTGAATAGTTGTTTTTCCTTAACTATGTCTCCAGGCCTAACCTTCCTTTGGGGTCCCCATGGAAGGGGCCAAGGTAAAGCTCCCATTCTCCACCCATCCACAATGGCAGTGTGGAAGTCTGGCAAGTTTACGGTGATTTATAAACGTGTCCAAAAATACTTTGACACTTATTCCATCAAAAGATAGAGTTAAGTCCTTCCCTGAGTGACTCCCTTCTAACAGAGTAAAAGGAAATGATGTTGCTTAACTTCTGAGGTTAAGTCATAGAAGGCTTAGTGTCTCTCTTGAGACACTAACCTTGGAATGTAGCCACCACATTTGCGGAAGCCCAAGCTATCTGTAGAGCCACGTGAAGGTGTCCTGGCAACAATCTAATGAAGGCCCAACACAGCAAGCATCAGGTACACATGAACCAGCTTCCAGGTGGCTCCAGTCCCTAACTTTTAACCCATCCCTATAGAGGTCAAATGGCACAGAAATGAGCTGTTTGTTTGGTTTTTCTTAAAGATTTATTTATTTGTGCATACAAGAGCTGGGGTACAGGCCAGAGTCGTGGGAGGTGAGAGGATCCACCAGAGACAGAGCGGGGAGCAGAACAGGCAGACTGACTGAAACACACTGCCGAGGGCAGCAGCAGTCAAGGCAGGAGAGGTCTGCTACGCCATGTGGGTCCCCTCCCTGGCCGGCAGCAGGGATTGAACTCGTGCTGCAGTGGCTGTGGTATGCCTCACAGTGCATTACTCAACCCACTGCGCCACCAGGGAGGCCCAAAATGAACTGTTTTTATTGAGCTTCTTCCAGATTACAAATTCATAAGTAAAATGAATATCATTATTTTATTTTTTAAAAAGATTTATTTTATTGTGTAGAACTGGGGTGTAGGCCAGAGGTGTGGGGGGTGAGAGGACTCACCAGAGACAGAATGAGGAGGGGAGCAGGCAGATCTATTGAAATACACTACTAAGGGGAGCAGCGGGATTGAACTCAGGCCACAGTGGTGGGCTATCATTGATGCCAAGACTTTAACCTCTGCACCACCAGGAAGGCCCTGAATGATGTCATTATTTTAAATCATTACATCTTGGGGTGATTTTCCACACAGCAGTAGTTAACTAAGATGTTCTTTCAGAGAGACTTAGGAACTACAGGTTATATCAGAAACTGATATTGATCAGGCTTTGTAATGATCTAGAAACTTTATTTACTCCCTCTTCCCTGAAGGAATTAGTTGTAAATCTCTTAATCAAGAAGGCATGGCTAGGAATAAAAGATTTGGAGAAGAACCTCGGTGTACTAAGTGGGTCACAAATCCCATTAGTGACCAAAGAGGGCAAGGAACTAAGTTTGTGGGTCACACAAGACTACCCAATTCCATCTCACTTAAATCAGAGAAGAGAACTCTTTGGGCCTCTGCTTTCTCACTGCAAAAAAATGTTTTTCAGGCATCATCATACAAGTATCTCTCTTCCTATCTAAAAAACAGTACTTCCTACTCAATAATATTTTCAAGGCAAAGCTCTTTTCCAGGCCTCCCTGGTGGCGCAGTGGGTTGAGTAATGCACTGTGAAGCAAACCGCAGCCACTGCAGCACAAGTTCAATCCCTGTCTCCGGCCAGGGAGGGGACCCACATGGCGTAGCAGACCTCTCCTGCCTAGCCCGCTGCTGCCCTCAGCAATGTGTCTCGTTCGGTCTGTCTGTTCTGCTCCCCACTCTGTCTGGTGAATCCTCTCACCTCCCACGACTCTGGCCTGTACCCCAGCTCATAAATAAATATATCTTTTAAAAAAAGTTATTTTCCTATGCTGCTTAAAACATCAGTCATACTATATGATTCTCTTTCTTTAATGGTTTCCCATGGGACTCAGGATCCTTCAAGATCCTGCCTACCACACCAACCTCTCTCTGCCCTCTAAATTCCAGCAAGTCATTTCCCAGCACAGGGCCTTTGCATATGCCACTCCTTTTCCCTCTTCAGCTTTGGTGTGGCTGCTTCCTTCTCATCGTTCTGGTCTCAACTTCTTAGATGGGCTTTGTCTAATTACCTTCAGCTAAAGTCACTTCTAGCTGGTTTATCTCTATATCCTCTTTCATGTGGAACTTTTTCACAATTATCTGTTTACAGTTTCTTATCTATCTTCCTCATTATACTGTCAGTTCCAGTAAAATAGATCTTGCCTGTTGGTCCTCCCTTATTTCCCCAGTACCTGATATGATGAGAGAAATGTAGTTGGTGCTCAAGAAATAATGAATGAGGGCCTCCCTGGTGGCACAAGGGCCAAAGTCTCAGTGATGTCAAGCTATCAGCAGCTACTGCAACACAGGTATGGCCTTGGCTGGGGGGCTGACCCACATGGCGCAGCAGACCTCTCCTGTCTTGCCTGCTGCTCCCCTCAGCAGTGTGTTTCAGTAGCTCCACTTGTTCTGCTCCCCACTCTGTCTCTGGTGGATCCACTCACCTCCTGCACCTCTGGCCTGCACCCCAGTTCTTATATGCATAAATAAATAAATGTCACTATTACTAGCTTATGCAAAAAATGTGGGGACAGGAGGGTGTGGAAGAGTAGGAGGAAAACTAAGATCTGTCCTAAATTCTAATAAAGATTTGGATAGCCACACCTTGGGAACGGCAATTCCAGGAACCTCAGTAAAAGGTGTTTGTAGACTGTCCAGCTGAAGCTCTCTCCTTCCCTGTCAGAACTTGAGGCTGCTACTGAATATGTTCAGTTCCTCTGATTGTTGGCTCAAAATTCTAAACCCCTGGCACAGGGGGTTTTCTTGGCCCATACAGGACTACTACATGTCCATCCTAGACAAAGCAACTGTGGACACCCTGCAGAGACAAAAGCCTAGAGGGAAGGAAGGGTCAGGCCTTTCCGGGGCAGGGAGCTGGAAGGGCAGGGAGAGTCTGATACACATGAGAGTTATCTGAAATAACAGTTTATGGAAAGTGCCCTGAACCCAAGCAAGATGCCTTTCTCCCTCCCTGCCCATCCCACCATCTACGCAGCTGTTTCCCATATACGCAAGACCTTCTCCTTATAGATGGGTGCTCCTGCCCTTAATTCTCAGTTCCATCTTCTCTCCCTAACTTCCGCCCCTGGCAAACTCATCTATTCCAGCATGTCAAGGACTACCCTACCTTCCTTCGGTGAGTCTTGTCCTGAGTCTTAACTTGGTGCAGATGAATGATTTATCTGGGGCCACAGCAACTTCCCCTATAAGATGGCTCCCCATCTATAAAACAAGACCTCTTTTAGTTCTTTTTTTTTTTTTTAAGATTTATTTTACGGGGCCTCCCTGGTGGCCCAGCGGGTTGGAAAACGCACTATGAAGCAAACCGCAACCACTGCAGCATGAGTTGGATCCCTGTCGCCGCCCAGGCGGGGGACCCACATGATGCAGCAGACCTCTCCTGCTTCGCCTGCTTCTGCCCTCGGCAGTGTGTTTCAGTTAGTCTTCCTGTTCTGCTCCCCACTCTGTCTGGTGAATCCTCTCACCTCCCTCGACTCTGGCCTGTACCCCAGCTCTTGTATGCATAAATAAATAAATCTTTTAAAAAAAAAGATTTATTTTACTTATGTATACAAGAGCTGGAGAGGAGGCTAGAAGAGCAGGGAGGGGTGAAAGGAGGTGAGAGGAGTCACCAAAGACAGAGTAGGGAACAGAACAGTCAGATCTACAGAAATACACTGCTAAGGGGAGCAGTGGGCAAGATAGGAGAGGTCTGCTGCGCCATGTGGGTCAGCATCCTGGCCAGGGATCAAACTCCTGCTGCAGTGGCTCAGATAGCTTCATAGTGCTGCAACTCAACACTTCGCGCCACCAGGGAGGCCCAAGACCCCTTTTAGTTCTAACATGCCACAACCTGCTAACTGTCCCTCCATCATGCCTTCCACTTTCCTGCCTCTTTACCTTTCCTCATACTGTTCCCTCTGCCTGGAGAGCTAACTCTCTACCATGTCACTGCTTTCGTTTAATCGGCATGTAGTGAGTATCTACTGTTTTGATGCATGTGTCTTGGCTGCTGTCTGATTCACAAGTCCTGCTTTCCTGAGAATTGTCCCCCATCCCCTCCTCAGTCATATACTGGAATGGGTCCCCGGATTACATGTCCTGTCCTCCTGGCCATAGATTATGAAATCCGGGGTGCACGTGGATGTTAGCTGATTTAATCAGATTCTCTCTACCGGGAATCAGGAATTTTGAAACTGAGAGACATGGCGCCTGGGAGCCCTTGGAGCTGAGTTCCATTAATGTCAGCTCTTTAGAGAGGGCTATCCATCAACCCCTCTAGGGAGTCCCTGGAGAGCCCCTGAGTCGTACTCCTTCTAGCCTCTCTGGGCAGTGGTTGCTGGAGTCCGTGGGTATCTTGGCAGCCTTCTAACGAAAGCTTCTTTTCCCTTTTGGCCTATGTCCTTTTCCTATACTTTCAACCAAATAGCATTAAGGAACGCAAAGGTATTTGAAGCACTGTTAGATCAAGTAAAATACTCTTTGCCCTCCAGCAAAAGCTGGAGGGTTTAGAATCTATTTGAAATTCTACCCGAGTTTAGAATCTCCACTTAACAGCCCCTTCCTCCTTTCAGTTTTCCCTCTCTAGTGAATTGCCATTACATTTGCTTTACCTCTCTTAAGCTCATCTCTTTAAGATAGTTTTTTTTTCCTTAAGCTATTTCAAACATCTGCCTCTCCCACTAATTGCAAGCCCTTTAAAAGCAAGGACTTGCAATGCTGTCTTTTTAGCCTCTTGGTTCCTAGCACAGTCTCACTTACACCCCAAAAGGCAAGAACATTGGCTGCCATGTCTGCCACCATCCGCTCCCCCTTTCTGTTGATAACAGCACCCCAATTTTCCTTTTGGAAGTCAACCTTCCTTCATTCTCAATCCTGTGCTTCTGGTGGGTTCTAGAAGTGGACGGAGGGTACCTAAACACTTCAGGGAGTCCTGAAGAGGAAATGATTAATATAACAGAGGAGATGAAGAAGAAGGCAGTTTAGGAGGAGAGGTGGAAAGGGGGAGGCCATTCCAGAGAGAGGGAGCTTCCTGAGCAAAGACCCATAGTCCTAAAAGCCTGTGGTTTGTGTCTTCTAGGCAGACTCCCTAAAGAGTTTGTTAAAACACACACAAGCAAGAACTGAGGCAAGTGTTTAAACTATAAGTTGTGTTTTAATGCACATATATTTTTATACCTATAGTGTATGTATATTACATATAACAGATTATTGTGCTTGCTATATATATGTAAGCATATCTGTATGTGTGCATGTAAAAAATATATGCATGTGTGTGTGTGTATATATATATATAAAATAATCAGGAATGAATTGGAAAGAACACCTAAAGTCAGTTCAAATACTCCAGGTGACAGATGAGGGTCTCCTAACTCTCATGGAAAGTTAACCTCTTAGGGATAAGGATTTAGGACTTAATCATGATTACTCAATCTGAGGTTGTAGAGGACATTCCTTAGCTTCCAGATCATGTTTAATAGGAAAATTCAGGAGTCCCTGATTATTGTCTGAGTCTAACCCAGGGAAACAGTGCTAATGGTGGGTGGGCAAGCCTATGCCTGGTTGGTGGGAAAGATGTTTTGCAGTGTGGCACCTTGGAATGCCCATAGATCCTACTGGCAGGCAGCTGACTATTTCACTGATGCCTGAGACGGGTCATCCTCCCCTCAGCCACATGAAAAGAGAACAAGGGCTCATTTCTGATTCTGGGCAAGCTGCTGACACTGTGATATAAAGGAGGCATAACTTGGTGTGGGGGCCAGGAGGAAAGTGGCTGTTCAGAGAAGGACTGTTCTTAACAAAGCAGCAGCTGATCTAGAACTAGGTGGTGAAGGCGCTGCCAAGGCACTCAGGTGGAATTGAGAGTTTGGTGGGTCAGGGAGGAGGGTGGCTTGTGGAAGGAAAGGAGGAGGGGTCAGGAGCCTCATCAATGTGGGTAAGAAAAGTTCAGGAGGACCTGGTATTCTAGATCTTTCCTGGTTTCCCTCGTGTTTATCATTCCACAACATGTGTCTTGATGTCATTCCCTGATTCATACAGCTGCACATTTGGATCCCAGAGGAAGGAAGAGACTTGGTAAGTCTTTCTTAGAAGAGAAGTTCTCAGGCTTGAACTTTTAGCATCAGTTTCCACTTGCTTTGGTGGGAAGCCAACCTTCTGTGGGAGAGTTAGAACTCTGAACTCAGCTGTGCTTGCTGCTGGAGGAAGGACAGGAGAGTCAGAGGGTATGTGTAGCTTAAGAGGAAGGTCTCTGTTTAATGAGCTAGTGGCACAGGGCTGGGATAAAGCCCTAGAAATGACATAATTTTGGTGGGGGGGCCTCCCTGGTGGCCTTGGAGTTAAACCTCAGCGCTATCACCATGATATCAGCCTGAGTTCAAGTCCCAGTCAGAGAGCTGACCCACATGGTGCAGCAGATCTCTCTGGTCTCACCTGCTCCTGTATTTCAGTAGATCTGTCTGTGCTGCTCCCCACCGTCTCTGGTGAATCTTCTCATTACCCCACACACACCTCTCTGGCCTCACTCTAGTTCTTCTATACAGAAATAAAAATAAATCTTTTAAAAAGAAAATAAATAACATTATTTTTATTAGGGACAACCCTTCCCGGGATTCTGATGCAGGAAGAACCCACAGGATAATGTGTGTCCATTGCGCTAAGAAATCCATCACCTACAGGCAGGTGGAGCCACTCAGGGGAGCCTGAGAGGCTGCACAATGAAATGGGTGCCCACCCAGGGTGTGGGGGAGAATTACTACCATGCTGTGTGGCGTGACTGGCTATCTAACATGCCTGGCGGCCTTTCTCTATGATACTCAGCCATCCGAGAGAGGGGGCTGGCTTTTCTCCTCCCCTGGGCAACCTCTTCTATGGCTGTGAATCTGAAGTGTGTACTTGGGGGAAGCTCAGATTGAGGAGAATAGTGGGAGTATCTGGGAAGCTAATGCCCTGATGCTGGGGGAGTGGTCCAGACACACTGAGACCCTAACCAGACCATGGAGCCAGGCTGCCTGCTTAGAACCCCAGCTCTGTTTCTTCATCGCTGATGTGGGGATAGTATTCCTCCCCTCCCTGCAACTCCCCAGCCCAAGGCAAGTAAAGCAAGTCTATGGTCTTCCCGCTCTCCCTCCCAAGCTCCCTCCAGTCTTCTGTAATGCATCCTATGTAACCACCTTTGGAGATTACAACCCAACACAGATCCTTTTAGAAAAGCAGGTTTATTGGTCGGGCTGTTCACCAGGACACAGTAACAGAAGCGGCTCCTCAGAGCCTGCAGGAAACTGTGTCTGCCCACACATTAGGCCCCTTCAGCCCATCAGCACCAAGGGACGTCGTCCCACAATCCCCATCCTCCCTCAGCTGACATGTCTCCAACCATTCAGAGGAGAGAAGGGAACCAAGAAAAGGAGGGGGGGGGGGGAAGCAAAGCCTTGTATTGTAAAAAAAGGTGTGTGTTCCCCAGACTCCCNCCCAACCATTCAGAGGAGAGAAGGGAACCAAGAAAAGGAGGGGGGGGGGGGAAGCAAAGCCTTGTATTGTAAAAAAAGGTGTGTGTTCCCCAGACTCCCTCCCTCCCTCCACCCCCTAAAACAAAACAGTTAGCTGCAATTCTAAAAAAGCAGAGCAGGAAGACAAGGCAGGGAGGTTGGGGGAAGGGAAGCCTTCAGTTCCTTCTGTGCTGTGATGTGGGGAGGGGAGCTGTCCTTGCTTTGACAAGCCACTCTTACAGGGGGACTGAAGTGTCCTGAGGAGAGCTTGGCCAGCAACCTACAGAAACCAGAGCCTCAGACTGGGAGTGGCATCCCTCTTACCTCCAAAGACTCAGGTATAGAACCCGGTCGGGCAAGGAAACCAAAGAGGGCTTGGCAAGTCCTTTCACTTTCTAATACTAGCTCTAGGGAAGGATCTCCAGAAGAAACAGCCAGTTTAAAGTCTGGGTGGCCCCACATAAGGGGGCAACCTGCTGACTCAGCTAGGTGGCCTGGCCATCAGCCCCTTACACTTTCCAGTCTGGTGCCATCTAGCTTCCAGCTCTCTGCTGCCCTCTTCTGGAACCTAATTTTCTGGGTTTTGAGAAATGACTGCCGGGGTGGTTACCTAGATCCCTCCCAGCTGAGGGATTAGGTGAGCTTACCTCTTTCTCTTTGGATCATTTTGTTTTCTCACGCCATCTGCACCCCTTATCCTGCTATCTCGGAGAACCCCAGTAAAATGGGTTTCCTCTCCTGTGTTTCTCAGGCTACTAATGAGAGGATGTCTCCTCCCTTCACCAGTTTCCACCTTCTGTTTTCTCTTTCTCCTTCCCCAAACCATAACCATGTGCAGGTACCTAACATGCAGGTGTTCCCCACACCCCTCTCCCCCGGGGCTTCTGCTTGGCTTCAGGTGAGCTTGCTGGGGCCTTTGAAGACAGCGTGCCTGACCTCATCCAGGGTCATGGCTCACTGCCTTCTCTCCCCCACTGCCCCAGGTTCTCCCAAAAGCCACTTTCAAGACCTTCCAGTAAGGACTCTCCCACATGAGCAAGGGAGCTCTTTGGGATCCTCTCTCCTTTTATGGTAATTTTGGCTTTGAAGTCTCCAGGAATCAGGATGAGAAAGTGAGCAGGAATGACAGCGCTGGGTATGAGTGTGAGAGGGCAGCGAGGGCCAGGGCCGGGGCAAATATGGAAATGACAGTGTCCTTTAGGATCCCCCACTTGGACAACCTGGGTACGCTCCCCATTCCATCTCCACCCAGGCAATGCCCCCATCGGGGCACCCCCTGCGGAGGCTGCATCCCACTCCTGTCTTAACAGCTTGGAGGTGTGCTCCTTGGGGTTTAGGGTTGTCAATTTGGAAACACCTCAGTCTATTGGGGGGTGGGGGGAGCCGAGAGAGAATGCGAAAGAGGGAAAGGAATGGGGCAGGGGCAGGGAAGGGCGGGGTGCGGTGGGACTCGGCGTCCTGGGCACAGCCCCGGGCCTTGCGCTCAGTCGCTGTCGCTCTTGTCCACCAGCACTGCGTCTGACTCCTCGGTGATCTCCAGCAGCGTGTGCACGTCGGGGCTGCTCCCGCGCAGCAGATCGGCAGCCTCGCGCTCCATGCCACCCTCCTCGTCGTCGGCGCCCACCTCTACCATCTCCGTGGCCTTCAGCACCTCCACCTCGCCCTCGCGGATCTTCTTGACATGGAAAGTGAAGGGCGGCACCTTGTACACCGCGGTCTTGGAGCGCGCGTAGACCACGTGGTCGGGCGTGAAAGACTTGCGCAACTTCTCCCGGGACGTCTTGAGCTTCTCGCGCCTTTCTGCTGGGACCAGGCGCGTGCCCAGCTTGTTCATGCGCTTCTCCAGGGTGTGCCGCGTCTTCTCCAGGTTCTCCTTGGTTTTGAGGCGCGTCTTCTCCAGGTTCTCGCGGGTGCGCACCTTGGTCTTCTCCATCTTCTCCTTGGAGAAGGCCTTCTTGAAGTCGTCCACGCGCCGCAGGCCACTGCGCTTGATGCGCTCGGCGCGTGACTCCTCGATGACCTCCTCCACCTCCACCGCCTCATCAGAGGACAGCTCGATTGCCCCAGCATCCTCCTCCGGCCGCTCCCCCTCGCCCAGCTCGTCACCCTCCTTCTCTGGCAGCGCCTCCGACTCTTTGAGGGACTTGCTGACGCTCAGTTTAGCTGGAAGTTTCACTTCATCCTAAAGGGAGGGCAGAACCAAGAGATGAGGGGGGTAGAGAGCAGGGCTGCGCAGCAGGCGTTGGGGGACGCTGGATGAACCGAGTCAGGGTGGTCACACTGGGGAGGGCGTGCATGCCCAGCGTTTGGCACAGAGCCGGGCACCCGGTTGGCACCAGTAAGTAAGTGTTGAGTGAATGGTAATTGTACAGACAGGTCGAGGAAGGAACCGAGCTTTGGGTCAGAGATCGGCCAGCATTTTTACTGCACTTTGGTTCAGTCTCTGCAATCCTCCAATACTCCATTTAGACAGCTCCTTGAGCTTCGCGTCCCAGAGAACGCAGCTTAACGTTGGCAATGGACAGAGCGCCCTCTGGTGCTGTCTGTTGCGCATTGCCCCAGCCAGGCCAAAGTGCAAAGGGGTTAGGGAAGTTTCTTTAGCTTAAGGAGAAGCGGGTGAGCCCCTTGCCAGGCTCAGCAGGCTTCCCAGATAGTGGTTTGAAGTCACGGTAAAGAGGGTGTCTTTCTCAGACCATTTCAGAACAGTCGGAGGCCCCTATTTCGCTATTTGTCCCCTTCATACTGTTTGACACCACCGGTGGTCATTCTCCACCATCACCACCCACAACCCTGGCTAATAAACTGGGCCCCTTGTCAAGGGCACACCTTACAACCACCAGCCCCACTCTAGTGTAGAAATTAATGAAAGAAAGAGGAAGAACTGACTGGAAGCCAAGAACATGCTTTCTCCTTAACCTGACCTGGACATTTCCTCTGGTTCTGACCTCCCTGCCTTGGAATAGAAGGGAGGGATTACTTTTCCATTCTTGTTCTCCCCACCCCCACCCCACCCTTTGGACATTCAAGTGGCCAGGAACAGGATGGTGAACCCAAATTCCTTGACATCCTGAGCTGGGAGCCAGTTCCTCCTTCCTCCCCTGGGAGGACCTAGTATTAGCACTGTTCTCCATTCCAGGAAGATTTTTCAAGATTCGATTCTGTGGCAACATTTCAGAATCTCAGGATCACCCCCTTCCTCCCACACCCCCACTCCCCAGGGCAGGGCATGCTGTTCACAAAACAGAGAAGGAAACATAACCCAAAACATAAACTGGATCCCCTCTTTGGCCCACACTCTTTGGGAACTTTGGAAAAGGGAATAAAGGAATTTTTCTAAAGGGTTTTCTGAAGATTGTTTCCCAGAATTATAATAAAATCCCACCTGAGAAAAAATGAGGCAGCATGAGCTGATCTCGCTCCCAAACACACACACACACACACACACACACTCACGCACGCACGCACACACTGATCCTTTGGTATCTCTGCACCACCTGTTGCAGAAATTCCTTCCCCAGCCCCCAACTTCTTTCCTTTTCCCTCCCACCAACATCCCCCCAGAGCTTCCTGATTTACATTGAAAACTAGGAACACCCCCTCCCCACTTCCTTCCCTCCCTGTCAATAGCATTAGCAGGGACAAAGAGGCAATGCTGGCTCCACCTCTTCTCTCAGACTGGGCACCAAGCCACCTCTGGCTCTCATTACTCAACTACACCTCCCAGCAGGCAAGGTGACCTGGGCACAGGGCATGCTGGGACTTGTAGTCGCCACCTGCCATACCTGGTTTAGTACTCTCAAGTGTGTTCTACAGCATTCTGCTAATCCCATGCTTTTTATCACTCACAGAAGCACTAAAGGGGTGTCTTCCTTGTTCTGAGTGCAGGAAGTATCCCTGCTAATGCTATTTCCAGTTGTACCCTTTGCATCTCTTTTTGCAATCACTTCTCCCTGCCTGTTACCTATGTACTGTCTCTGAACTCTCCGCCTCTATGTTCATCTTTACCCAGAATTACGTAGAGCCCAATAGAAAGGAGATGTAGTTCTGCTCCTTCCTTCACAGCTTCCCAGTTTACACTTACCCACACTCCACCAAGGGGTGGTGGAGAAGCCCTCCTTTCCCTAAGTTTAGAAGATGTGGATGGGCTAGGGAGGGATTAAGGGCAATGGGTGGGAAATAGTCAGTAAACAGTCCCAGCTGCTGGGAAACAAATCCACATTGTCTCCCTGATCCACCCCAGCATCCCTGATTCTCCGCCCCCTCTACCCCACCCACTAAAGGCTGAGCTGGCTCGTGTCCTTAGTCTCTGGCTTCCTAGATAAAGGTCTTTGCCAGTTAAGCTTGGAAGTGAACAGGCCTGAGGAGGGGTTGCAGCCTTCTACTAGCAAATCCCATCTTCCTAGTGCGTGATAAGAAATCTCAAACTAGATCAGCGCACAATGCCAGTGAGAGAGAGTGTATCCCTGGATTGTGAGGTGTCTCCCCTAGTCCAGGAAGGTAATCTGGAACTATAACCCCATTCACTGTAGGCTTCCCCAGGATGGCTTCTCCCAGGGGAACTGCCTTCTTGATGGGAGGCCAGAGGTTGGGGTAGAAACAGCTTGACTTAAACCCCTGATGACTAACGCTGGAGAGAGTATACTGCCATGATTTGGCTCCCCCTCTCCCCCCCAACCCCCTTAATGGATTTTCCTCTTTTCTCCTCCATGTTTCCCCTATGACTCATGGCCTTGGAGTGCTTTCTTGGGCCCACCCAGCTGGCCTGTTGCTACAACAACCACCAACACAATCCAAAAGCGCCTCCCCCCACCCTGGGCACACAGGCCCTGCACCCTTGTCCCACCCTTACTTCCCTGGCAGAGGTCCTAAGCCAAAGGAGGGGCCTCATGGGGTGGCAAAGAGGGAGGGCTCTGCTTGTTCTGTTTTTACATTTTTATTAAACAAAACCACCACTCCCAACAGGCTTGGTGTCCAGAGTTACCTTTAATGACCAGATCTGAACAAAAGCATGCACAACTTCCCCTGCCCCCACCAAGCACACACAGCTCCCCACCCCAGGAAGGCACCAGTCCAGGATCAATCAGGGGAACCACCGGGTAACTTCCAAGCCCTTCCATTCCACTCCCCAACCTTGCTGTAAAAACTTAATACCCTCTGGCTTAGGGAAAAGAGTCTTATGCGATTATAATTTCGTTGACCATCTACTATTCTACTAAGTGCCTGGTCCTGGGCTGGGCCTTCACATTTGTCAGGGAGAAGGATAATGTCATATGACTGTGGGTGGGAACATTCCTTGACCTAGTGCTAACCAGCTCTGTCCCTAGCCACTGCCTGGGAAAGACCAGAGGAGACAGAGGAGAGATGATTTAGAGCCCAGGATTCACTTAGAGGAAACGCTGGAAAAGAACACAGACTAGAGGGAGGGAAAGTCTTAACAACTCAGGTTTCTGCTTTTCTGCTACAGTACAATTCTCTCATCAGGGATGACGGTGCCCCGCAAATGGGAAGAGATTGACTGGGGGGTGCACACACAGGGTGCACATAGTTTATGGTGCTGCAGTCTCAGGTCCTAACCACAACAGATAGATAGAAATTCATGGGGGAGAGAGACATTAGAGGATAATGCCTACTAGGATGCCATAAGGATTCATCATGATAAAGTGAAAAACATGGTGCTATAGGGAAGCTAGAGGATCCAAACCAGAACCCATTAAAATGTCCCCCTTTTGGCCTCTCAAAGTTGGCAAATTTTGAGTGCCCCACCCAAGGCAGGATCTGGCAAACAGTGATCTCTTTGCAAAACATTTTCTAAAAGAACTGGAAAAAATAAGGGTAAATGTTTTTCCCAGCTCAGGGGGGAGGGGAGGGAGGTAGAGGGCACGGAAGAGACCCCAGGTCAGGGCCTCATGAGGACCCTTTCCGTAGGGGCTTGGAGCCAACTGGCCCGTCTCTGAGGGTAAGGCAAAAGCAAGGACGGGAGGGAGAACAGCAGCCATGCACAGTTTCATGCAGCTTCACGCAAGGCAGCACCAGGTGCGCTCCAGCATGGTGTCTGCTAATAGCCAGACACCATGAAGCACCTCCCACCCCATCGCACACACCACATTCACCTGAGCTCTGCATCGCCGCCCCCAAGGGGCAATGGCCAAAAGGTCAGCCACCCCAGCATGGACCCCCGCTGAGCACAGATGGTGGTGGACTGGAGTTACACCCCATGCCAAGGCCCCAAGTGAGCCAGGAGACCCTAAATGGCCCCACCGGCCGGCGGCTTCTCTGGGGTGGGCAAAGGCCCAGGCTCTGGGTAATAGGGCAGTGTCCTAGGCATCTGGTCAAAGGGTGGGAGCTCAGGCACTGTCTCAGGCTTCAGGTCAAAGGGCTCAGTTTCAGGCAGAAGGTCAAAAGGCACCATCTTGGGTGTGGCCAGGTCAGAAGGTGCAGTCAGCTTCTTCTTGGGCTAAGACGAGGAAAAGGGGTTTAAATGGGGCTCGGGATAGGTGCATATGGGGTCGAGAAAAAGAGGCCACGGTGGACATAAAGAGTTGGGGAAGTGAGTAAGGAGAAGGAAACATGCAGTGCATGAGGACGAAAAGAACACACTTTAAATGTTTCAGAAGAGAGCACTAGAGATGAAAGAGGTGGGACAAACCTGGCCCACAAATTAATAAACACAATTTAAGCTGAACCCCCCTTCCTTCCTCCTTCTAGAATCTTCCGCAATCTCATCCTTGGCCTCTGACTTTCTACCTCTACCCCGCTGTGATCATGAGATGATATTGGTGGGGGGGTTGTAATGATAAGAGAAAGAGGCTGCTGGGGTAGGGAAGGAATTTTCTAAGAGACAGTTATTGGCTTCTAACTGGGGAGGTTCCAATGAGTTCAAGAGAAGGCCAATGATTTCATTGTCTTCATGGACAGAAGCTGCGGATCCCAGTTCTTGTTATTCCCCAGGGCAGGGTGGGCACTGGTGCCGCCCCGGATAAGGAGAGGGAGAGGCAGAAGCATGGAAGAGGGATGTCTGTCCTGGCTATTTCCCCTTGGCCACGTCCCCATCTTCTGCCTCCCTTGCCACTCACTTCTGCCACCTACGTTTGGCATATCAGACACCAAGATGCACAGAGAAATTAGGATTAAAACAAACCAAGCCATTGCTCTGCAGGTGGGCCTCTGTCCGGAAGCATGCAGTGGCAGCTCCCTACTCTCCCTCCTGAGCTGTTGCTTTTGCTTTAGACAGCCAGAAGTCAGGGGAGCGGGACTGTTGGAGGCACTAAGAGGCTCTAGCAAGTGTTGAGAAAAGCCTGAGGCCACAAAAACACAAAACAGCAGGTAGCAACCTGCCCTGAAGGATGCAGAGGAAAGGTGGGAGGGGAAAGAGGCTGAGCAGAAAGGAGCCAGCATGGGCCTCCCAGCCAGATGCAAAAGCCACGCCAGGAGACACCTGGGCAGGCCAGGCAGCTCCTCTTCCCACTGTCAATGGGCCAGGTGACCACATAGTGCCTCTACTTCAGCACTTTGAGGTCAAGCAGCTAATGGCCACCAACTTTAGTCAACACAGTGTGTGCACATGTGTGCAACCCCGCCCCCCACCCCACCCCTACCCCCAGCACACAGCAGTCCCAGTACCAGGGCTGTGCAACTCTCTCCTTCTGAGAACAAAGGAGCCAGAATGAGTCTAGTTTAGGACTAGCCTGACTTCTGCTGCAGAGCCCTAGAATGGCAGGAGGAGTTGGGGTATCAGAAGACAGGTATCAGAAGAAGGGGTATGCTTGGGTTTTGGCCCTAGCTTGACCCCCCATCTCATAAGCAACAATTCCCCTCTCTGGACTTGCCCTCAGTTCCCTCAGTCACAAAACAAAGGAGCTGAAGTTGCTGATCTCTAAGGCCTCTTCCAGCTCAAGAGATCTTTTACGCAGAATGAGGACATGTTCTGGTTCAATGAAGTGGAGCAAACCACAGCTGACCTGTGGCCACAGCAGCTCCCCCTGACGTGCCCTGAGTTGCCCACTCTGTGCCATCTCCTCCCTTTTTGATGTTTGACCTTCATAGAGAAAAAAATCAGAGAACAGTAGGATTTCCTTTGATCTTCAGAATACCCCCCAAAAATATTCTCTTTGCTCTGGACCCAGTGACTAGGAAAAACAATGCAAACAGCTTTTTTGGAGAACGGACATGGTAAACACTCTCTCCATGGTTTAGGGGGTAAGAGGAACCAGAGTCCCAAGTTGGGGGTGTTTTTGGACAAAAGTTTGGGGTTTTCTGGAACAAGGTAGCACTGATTTGCTGTGTGTGGGAAGGCACTATAGAATAGGTTGAATTTGGGGAGGAAAAGCCAGCAGGCCCTCATTCCAGGCCTGGTTTCCTCCCTTTTAATGCCCATGAGACACCTAATCCCTTAAATGCTTCCTGGTCATCCTGTTCTCAAGCAGGGGCAGTAGGCCTGATTGGGTCATGTGTCGATCACTTCATTAAAACTGCCCCAGAAAACATATCCATTTTAGCCCGCTTTCTGGATTTGAAAAGAGGTGATCATATCTAAATTGTCTGGGGAGAGCTGGCTCTGCAGAGACCACAGCTCCTCCCAGGTGCACGATGCCCACGACCCAGCCCACCCATCCAGGGCTCTCAGTAGTGCTCAGCCCACCGGCCCCAGCTGCAGCAGGACTCACTCCTCTTCTTCACTAGCTGTTGTCTGAAGAGGTGTCGCCTAAGAGGATGGGGTCCCAAACTGCTATTTTGTGGATGGGGGTCAGAGAGGGAAATGCCTGAGGATGGTGAGGGCTCAGAAGTGAGTTTAAGATGAGGGCTCTGATATCCTGGGTAGGATGGTCACCCAGAATAGTGTGCGTGCGTGCGTGCGTGCGTGTATGTGCGCGTGTATGTGTGTGTGTAAGGGATCAAGTGCACACTTGACCAGTGAAATCATTCTGTCTAACAGTTCCCTGAATGATGAGATCACACAAAGAATTCCCTCTTTTATTCCCCAGCAAGGTGCTGGAAGCCAGATGATCTGATCCTACAGGGCCCTTCCCACCCTTTCAGACTCCCCTCTGCCCTGACCTCCTCACCTCCCACATCTGCAGTGGGAAATTCAGAGCTCATGCCATCCTAGGAGCCTTTTTTCCCACTCCATCTCTGCCGGCCCATCCAAGCATCCGACCCCTTCAGCTTGACTTGACCATAAATGCTGCCACCCCCAATCTTCCCTGTTAGGTCTGCCAAGGCGCAGAGCTATTTTTACCTCATTCTCTTCCCAGGCCTGTGGATCTCTAGGGGAAGCAGCCTGGGCTTCCCTCCAGCAGCTGAGTACCCCACCCCCTTGACCCCACCTGGAACATCTGCTCTGCAACTCAGGAAAGTTATGCCTCCCTGAGCCCCACCCTCACGGCTGGAATCTCTCCTTTATGTCTGAGCTCCTTGTGGGCTCAGGGGACTGTGTTAGTTCTCAGTTATATCCTGTGGTTTAGGAGCTCAGGGCCCCCAGCTTCATCCAGTCTTTCTACCTCAGCTCTCTGCCCCCCTGCTGGCCCTGGTTTACATAGATACAGTCAAAGCCATCTATGCCTAGACCCCCTCCCCTTCCCCACCCGGCCACCTGCAACAGAGGGAGAGAGGAAATAACTGAGGGATGCCACTGCCTCTGCACACAAGGCTTCCTCTCTCCTTACCTGTCAGCCTCAGATTCTCCCAACCCCAGACAAAGGGAGGTTTACAGCTGAGAACTTTCCCAAGTTCCAGAGTCATTTAGAGAGAGCAGGACATCATCATGACAACCCTCTACCCCACCAGGCTCTGGAGAAAAGACAGAACACACTAGCTGTCCCAGACCCCTGTCTTCTTCTCTTTCCCTGATGCATTCCCCCCAACCCATGCTAGGCAGATATCTTTTAGAAGTCTCTCTCATACAGCCCCATCCTGCTTCTGCTCGCTGTTAGATTAAGTGGAAATAGCAAATAGCCCTGGGCAGATATTCTCTACCAGACAGTGCTGTAAGAGGAGAGTTCTTAAGCCTCTGGGGAAGGGTCCCGGGGCAACTTCGGGAGAGCACCACTTCTGCCTGTACCCCACCACCTCCTTAGATGGGGGTCAGCTCAGCTACCTCCCTGTGTTTACTGCCCCCAAACACTTGTTCCAATCTGCCTCTCTCTCAGCCCCTCCTAGAGACCATGCCAAGGGTCTCACCAGCACCCCGAAGGGCTCCCAGAGCCCAGCTTGCCTGGGGTCCAGCAGCTGGGCACACCACAGGTGGCCGAGAACTGCCTCTCCTTACCGGTAGGAGAAATCTAGCCTGTGTCTCGTTTCCATTCCCTGGGCGACAGAAGTGAAAGGGAAGAAGGAGCACAAATGCACCCCTTCACCTCCATGGGGTAGGAACATCAACCAGGTAGCTGGGAGCAGAGACCGGGGGAGATTGGACACACTCCCTCTCCAGACCAGCCATCACCAGGCCCTGAGGTCGCGTCCACCCTTAATGGGATCGGGGAGCAGGAGTGGAAAGGAGCGGTAACACTGAGCTCCCAGGTTTATATGGGGCCATGACACCAAACATCACGGTAATCCAGGCGGGAGGAATGGGGAGAGGCGCTGCAGAAGCAACAGGCGACCTGGGCGGGGCCTCACGAGCGCCTGCCTCCTGCTGCCTGTCCCGCAGCTTCTCGCTCCTCGCTGCCCTCGCGGGCAAACGGGGTGATTCATTGAGCTGGACCGGGCAGCGGCTGTCCCCTCCCCTCCAGCAGCCCCTCTGGTACTCCCCACGCAGCGAACTCCTCCCCTCGCCCCCGCGTCAGTTTAGATCAGGTCAAGGGTACGGTGCGCGCCGCGGGCTGGGTGTCTCAGGGCCCGAAGGTGCCCGAAGGCCTGGGCTGCTCGCAGCGAAGGGATGGGGTAGGCAGCTGATGCTGATGCGGGGGCGTGGGGTCCGTGGGGGGTGTGTGTGCTCTGGCAGTCGCGTCCCGCGCCCGGCACAGCCCCCGCCCATGCGTGCCTGAGCCCTGAATCACGCGCTATATCGGGCGGGCAGTACCGGAGGCCCCAAACCCGGGTTCTGCCGCCAGTGTCCGCTTACAGCGGGCCCCAAGGGCCGCTGGCTTTCCCAAACGTCTCCCAGGTAGAGAGACATTTAACAGACCCAAGTTGGGAGTGGTCTGTGAGCGGTCCCGAGTCCAGCCCCTGGGCTAGGTTCCGCTAGGAGTTTGACACTGGAGCGGGGGCTGGGTGAGGCGGTGCAGGGCGGAGAGCGCGCCCCTCGGGGCGCTCCAGGGATCCGCTGCTCGCCCCACTCCACCCCACTCAGCAGGGCCCGCCGGAAAGAGGGTGACTCCCCAGAGCCCGCGGGAGAGCGGCGCCGCGGGCAGGCTCCCCGACACCCCCTCCTCCCACGCACACAGCTCCCCCACCCAGTCAGCCCGGGGCAGGGGACGGCAGGCCGCACGCGGGAGCTCTGGGCGCGGTCCGCCCCGCCAGCTCACCTGGTAGATCATGACTTTAAAGTTACGGCGCCGCAGCAGCTCCGCCTCGTTGACCTCCAGCTTCTTGATCTGGCCGGCCTGGCGCTCCAGGCTGCCTCGCACGGTCTTCACGTTGACGCTGACCTTGCGCACCTTCTCCAGCAGCTTGCTCACGGTGTTGCTCGTGGTGGCGTGTGCCTTGCCCAACTTGCTCAGCTCGCCCTGGATGCTCTGCACGGCGCCCTCCATCTCCGCCTGCCGCTCTTCCAGCTGGGACTGGGTCAGCTGGATCTGGTCGACCGCGCCGATGATTTTGTCCAGAAGGCTCAGCACCAGCACGCCGTTCACCTGGTCGGACTTGATCAGTTCCTCAGAGCCGGCCCCCGACGGCTCCTCTGCGGCTGGCGGCCCCATGGGAGAGGACCCCGAGTCCCCGGCGTCGGGGTACCCGGCAAGCGGCTGCTCGATGATATGGAGCTGGGTGTCCTCCATGACTACCCAGAGCCGTGTGGAACCGGCCGGGTGGAGCTGTAGCCGGAGCGGGAGACCCGGAGAAGAGGAAGAGAAGGAGGAGGGAGAGCCCGGAGAGCGGAGGAAACTCGAGCCACGTCCGTGCGCACCGGGACCGCCGCCAGAACTGTGGGGCGGGGATCGGTGAGCTTCCCGGCTCCCAGGCCAAACCCGGGAGTCTCCTTGCCGATTGGCTGGCCTAGACCCAGAAAGGGAGGACCCGGGCAGAAGGGGAGACCGATGGCTGGGAGGGGGGGCAGCCGAGGGGGACCCAAGAGCCGAGCGCCCCACCCTTCCCAGGATGATTGGAATAGTTGGAACGGGAGTCTAGGGCCTCGCTGGCAGCGGGGGCGGCGGGAGCGGGACCGGGCGGAGGAATGTGCGCTGGAGAAAGAAAACAGGTCCCAGAGCTTTGCTCCACTTTTCCCTCACTTCCTTTTTTTTTCCTACCCGCAGACCCACCTCAGCCTTTTTAAGTCACAAAGCTGGAGTAAAGTGGAAAAACGAGATCCTGAAATTATATGCAAAATATGTATTTCCTGTGCCCAGTCTTTGAGAGGGGAAGGATCCACGACCCCCACGATGGGCTCCAAAGAACCTCTGACACACACCCCCTTCCCCAGCACACACACACCAAGTTACCAACCGCTGTTCTGAACTTGAGAGGAAGGGTTGTTTTGGAGAGAAGGAAAAGGAGAACTTATTGACCTGACAGTGGAGCGGGTGGTGAGGGGTTGCCAAGCTTCTCTAGGTTCTTAGCATTATCCTAACAAAGCAGGGTTCAGATAGGTGATGCAATAGAAAGTAAAGCCGCACCCACTTCTCTCTCCCTCAAACCCCCTTTTCCCTGTGTTTCCCCCTTCCCCAGAGTGCTTAGTAGACCCTAACCCCAGACAGTGGCCATCGCTATGGATCCCAGACTAGCTTCAGCAATCAGAGCTTATCGAATCCCACCTCCTCATTTCACTAGAAATGAAGCACCTGGAGGGGGCAAGTGACCCATCAGAGGTTACCCAGAGGTCAGTGTTGGCTTGGCCCTCAGACCAGGTACCTGTCTGGCCTCCTGCTCTCTTGCTCTTTCCACCTTAGCCCTCCTTGGGACAGGAGGGGCAGGCCTCAGACTTCTGAGCCTGCTGGCCTGAGAGTAACTGCAAACACGTGATCAACTATAGTAGGTGCCGAGGAGCAGGACCAAGGTGGGCTCTTAGTTCCAAAGTCCAGGGAAAAAGAAGAGCTGCCCATCCTCCTTCATGGTGCTGGCTAGCACAGCACTGCAGCTGTGAGTTGGTCCAATCAGCGCCAACTCCCTTTCCCCCAAAAAGCTGCAACCCTTTTCCCTGGTTAGGAAACCAAGTTGGGTTTCCCCAACTGGGTAGATGATTGTCTTGGCAAAAGGTCACATCTAGTCTGGCATGCGTGCATTATCACCAGGAAGAGTGAAAAGCCGCTTTGTGGGGACCACATGTCTTATCAATCCAGTTAGAGAACCCACTAACCCAGACAGAAGCTGGAACACTCATTGACTGGAAAAGCGCCCCAAAACTACTACAGCAATTATTTACCCTAGCACTTCTATATCTGTTTTCTCAGGAACAAGTGACTTTCTTGTTTGAAATTTGAATAGAATGAACTAATGTATAAAATCACATGTATGTATGTATGCTAGAACTGACAGATTACCAAATTATTTTAGAATTTAAGAGAAAATGTAGTATAACATTTAAAATTCCTTCCACTGGGGCCTCCCTGGTGGTGCAATGGGTTAAGCACTATGAGGCAAACCACAGCCACTGCAGCATGAGTTCAATCCCTGCCGCTGGCCAGGGAGGGGACCTACATGGTGCAGCAGACTTCTCCTGCCTCGCCCGCTGCTCCCCTCAGCAGCGTGCTTCGGTCAGTCTGCCTGTTCTGCTCCCTACTCTGTCTGTGGTGAATCCTCTCACCTCCCATGACTCTGGACTCTGGCCTGTACCCCAGTTCTTGTATGCATAAATAAATAAATCATTAAAAATAAAATAAAATAAATTCCCTCCACTGAGGATTGATGAGACTTTTTGAAAAAGAAGAATAGCAAAATGGGACCTTACTGGATCTTCATAAAGTTCTTAGATTATTTTGAAGTCAATTAGATATTTTAACAGGTGACATAAAAGATATAAATTGTGAATAACAGATAAGAAATATAGTGAAAAAAGTTTTCTTTGTAACTTTCTTTTTTTTTTCTTTGTAACTTTCTCTGCAGCAAATTATTTCTCTCCCAGAAAGCAATTGTAACTGTTTTCCTTTTTTAAAGTTCAATTTTAGATTCTTCTTTGGAGTAAAACAGACCCTTCGCTGTATACAAAATTATATCTGAGTTGCAAAAATTCCTTCCCATGTTTCCATGGCATTTGTAGTTTTCTGCATTCCTCCATTCATTTTTCTTGTATCTATCATGAAAACCTTAGCAACAGATGGGGACTGCTCCAGGGCTGTCAAATAGACATATTATTAATAACTCCTCATAGGATCTTTTATAGAAAGTCTATGTGTGAGCATGTGCTTTTTCTTTTTTAAAAGTCACAGTACTGTATATTTTGGACATTCTTCCATCTGGCACAATTAGAACTACCTTGTTTGGATGCATGGATGTGCTATACTTAACTAGATATTTCAAAATTACAATTTAAACCTCACTTGGTTGGGCAGTGGATGCTGAAGAGGAGTTTTGACGTTGATTTGTTTTTTGTGGTTGACTGCTTGCCACAAGGAATGAAGTCCACATCATTCTAGCTTTTCCATGGGGAAAGCATTTCCAGTCTTCAAAAAGGAATGACAGTTTTTGCGGATGAGTCAAATTATGTCCCAGGGATAGTTCAGTGAATATGCCTCTGACTCATTTGATGTCTCCTTACCAGAGAGTTTTGCAGAAAGGGCTCTCCCCCGCATACTTATGTTCAAGAAATAATCTGCATCAACAAGTTTCTCTCCTGTTTCTCTTACTAAATACCAGCTAAAGCCAACAGAGGGCATGTTGAGCCTTAGCGCACAGGCTTGGTTAACACTCACCCAGAACTGGGTGCGAAGATCCTTCCCAAGGGACTTCCCTCCATTTCAGTGCCTAGAAGCAGTTTCTCTTGATTTGGAATTGCATTCAGCATGCCATTACCTGCATTCTATTGTATTTTGAAGCATTTTCCATTGCTCACTTTTATTTGTTGAAAGGCACACTGTTCCTTTGTGTGATTTCAGCTGCTGAGGCAGAATCTGTAGAAAAGATAGAGAGGTGGAAGCAAACAATCTCTTTGACCCAGAAAAAGAACACTGGGGTACGGCCCTGTCAGCAGCTGGAATCTCGGGGCTCTCTCTTATACAGCTCTGTTGTAAACCTCCATCCATCCACTCAGTCAAGTGTGACTACTTAACCTCTAGGAGTCAGCTACCCAGCTGGGGGCTTCAGTGGAGATAAATAAAGTCCAGTCCCCTCTGTTAGGAAGTTCCTAGAGCAGCAGTGGGGGACATAAGCATAAGTAGTCTTTGTTACAAGGTGGAGGGGGCTCCAGCAGCTCAGGGGAAGTTACTACTACTTCCTGGGAGAATAAGGAAGCCCTCAACTGAGAGTGTAAAGGAGAAGGAGGTGGGACACACCCTTTCCCTCTTCCCCGAAATAACAAGCTGCGAAGGGTATTCAATTCCCCCCCACCACACACACACCGGGGTTAATAACACTTGCTCATCTGATGTCCTGATTCTGCCTGAAGTCTTACTGTTTACATTTAGGAAGAACCAGTGAGGGGTGGTGGGTGCCGTGAACAACATACTCTGTTCAGTTTTTGGATCCATGCTGGGAGAGATCCCAGGGAGACAATGTGTTTTGTTAATAATAACCGCTGGGATGCACGGTGTGTCTACACATCAAGGAAACCATCCCCCACGGAAAACCGGTCATTGGCAGCTGGTTCACAGCTCCCCAGATTTACAGGCACTATTCTTGTCATTCTGACAGATAGGAGTGTGCCTTTAACATTTGTGTATTTCATATCCTCAAAATTTCCTTCCTTTCTGTGCCTTCAAGCATTATATATAGGGTTACCTTCCTGAACTTGAAAAGAATCAAGATTATGTATTGAAGTATTAATTTAAGTGTAGTTTGGAGCTACAAAACTTCTAAAGGACCCTGCATTTGCTCTAGGTGAGAGCTTTAGTCGCAGGGAAGCAATGATTCAGGCTAACAGAAAATAAATCAGCAAACATGCCATAAAACCTCTGCCAGCACACATGCAAACAAAAACTGCTGCCTTAACTGGTTGTACCTGACAATTCCTGATTTCTACCCTATATATTCCCACTTGCAGCTATATACTTACATACCAATTGACCTGTGTGTGGGGAGGGAAATAGCTAAGGTTCAAAACTACCAATAACAGGAAGCAGAGGGGAGAAAAAGTTTGAGAATTAAATGCAAGGGGTTAAAGTCTCAGCACTATCAAACTATGGCCAGCCACTGCAGCATGAGTTCAATTCCCCGTCAGGGAACTAACCCCATGGCACAGCAGACCTCTTCTGCCTCCCTAGCAGCTCCCCTCAGCAGTCTATTTCAGTAGATCCACCTGCTCTGCTCCCCACTCTGTCTCTGGTGAATTCTCTCACAGACCCTCCCGCTAGCACTGCTGGCCTGTACCCCAATTCTTGTGTGCATAAATAAATGAATCTTTTTCAAAAAGAACTGGGGTATAGGCCAGCAGTGTGGGGTAAGAAGGGGTGAGAGGGTTCACCAGAGACAGAGTGGGGAGCAGAGCAGAACAGGCAGATCTACTGAAATAGACTGCTGAGGGGAGCAGCAGGAGAGACAGGAGAGGTCTGCTGTGCCATGTGGGTCACCTCCCTGGTCAGGGATCGAACTCCCACTGCAGTTGCTGCAGATAACTTCATAGTGTTGTGACTTAACCCCTTGGCCCACCAGCGAGGCCCCTATACCCCAGTTCTTATATGCATAAATAAATATATTTTTTAAAGGTCAATCAGATATGTCTGCAAAGCACCAATAGCATCGCTCTGGATACTCAGATCTGTTTTGACGTCCTGAGCAATTTCTCTCATCAAACAGAAGTTTGTGAATCAAAAATTCAGTGAATTTCTGATGCCTCATTCCACAGTACCAGGGCTGAAACATTGAGGTTTATTAATTCGTCCAGTAGAGGGCGCACTCTCGAGCGCGGCTTCTGTGGCCCGTGGCAAGATACCAAACCTGTAGAGATCTCTTACCCCCTACTACCTGGGCAGGAGTTCAGTGAACTGGAGGTAGTGCTGGCATTAGAAATGCCAAGGCGGTGAGGTTACAGATACTTTTGAAAGATTTATTTATTTATGCATACAAGCACTGGGGTACAGGCCAGAGGTGCGGGGAGGTGAGAGAATCCACCAGACAGAGCAGGGGGCAGAACAGGCAGATGGACTGAAACACACTGCTGAGGGGAGCAGCGGGCCAGGCAGGAGAGGTCTGCCTGTGCCATGTGGGTCACCTCCCCAGCTGGCAGCAGGAATCGAACTCGTGCTGCAGTGTTTGCTTCATAATGCGTTGCTTAACCCACTGTGCCACCAGGGAGGGCCCTACAGATACTTTTGAAAGCAAGGGATTTTCTTTCATAAATGGAGTAAACAAAGCTAGGAAGCACCAGGTGTAGGGAAGAAGGGACAGCGTGATGCAGGTAAGTGGAGAAGTTTTGTGTTGTTGTTTTTTATTTATTTTATTTTTTTTAAGATTTATTTATTTATGCATACAAGCACTGGGATACAGGCCAGAGGTGTAGGGGGGTGAGAGGATTCACCACAGAGAGCAGGGAGCAGAACAGGCAGATCAACAGACGTACACTGGTGAGGGGAGCAGTGGGCACAACAGGAGAGGTCTGCCGCGCCATGTGGGTCACCCCCTGGCCGGCAGCAGGGATCGAACTTGTGCTGCAGTGGCTGCGGTTTGCTTCATAGTGCGTTGCTTAACCCACTGCGCCACCAGGGAGGCCCGTGTTGTTGTTCTTTAGATTTATTTTTTATTCACACAAGAACTGGGGTACAGGCCAGAATGCGGGAGGTGAAAGGATTCACCAGAGACAGAATGGGGAGCAGAACAGGCAGATAGACTGAAATACACCGCTGAGGGGAGCAGTGGGCGAGGCAAGGGAGGTCTGCTGTGCCATGTGGGTCCCCTCCCTAGCCAGGGGCAGGGATCGAACTCATGCTGCAGTGGTTGGTTGCGGTTTGCTTCATAGTGCGTTGCTTAACACACTGCGCCACCAGGGAGGCCCCGGGGAAGGTTTTGTCCTGAAGCCAGGCTGTCATAGGGAGGTCTTGTGTGCTGGCTCAGGCTGAGCGCCAAAGAGCAGAGGGTTGGAAGGGAGAAAGGAGAGAAGCTTAAGTTTGGTTAACAAGCATTTCGTTTGGAGTGACCAGTGGGGTCAAGTGGTTTAGTTAATGGTTTGTGAGGAAAAGAATGGTATGGTGGAAGGTCCTTGTCCGACCTTGTCGTGGGTAAGTAAGGGGGCATCCATGAACCCTGTGCAGGCTGGCTCTTTGCAGTAAGTTTTCCAGAGCATCAAGAAAGGTGAGCAGATTCCTTTAAACTTTTTCCAAGAGAGCCAGGCTGAGGTAAAATTCAACATTGTCACCTCTGACCCCATAGCTTCTCTCTGTGCCTCCCTTCTCCCAGTCGCTGACCATCCAAGATCTACTTTCTGTGGACACACCATATAAATGGAATCAAACAGCCTTTTGTATCTGGATTCTTGCACTTGGCATTACTGTTTTAACCTGAGGTGGAGCATGTATCAGTACTTTTCCCTTACTTTCTCAACTCGCCAGTCAGTGAAGGAATGATATTCTGCCTTTTAAATGCTTTGTAGTGTTTGTCAATCAAGTGATATATGGGTTGTTTCCATTTGGGAGCTATTATGAGTAATCCTACAAATATTCGTGTTGTTTTCCTTCACAACTATTTTATTTAGGTAGGTATGTTTTGTCTCCAGCCCTCTGTTTTTCCTCCCAGCCGTTTTCTCTCTTTTCACCTTCCTTTATGGTATCCTCATAACTTAGACTCTAAGATCTGTGTCTCTGGCCCCTAAAATGAGCAGATATTGGAAGCCAGTGGCTCAGGCATCAACTTGTCAGAGAGATGCAGTTGTCTAGAGTACTGAGCTGGTGGGGTCCAAAAGTAGTTGCTGAATTTGTGGGTATTGGGGTAGGGGTGGAGCAGTGGCTCTTTGCCAAGATATCTAAAACTCTTGATGTTTTTAAAAGACCTCTGGGCTCTGACCTCTCTCTAATGCCAGGCTCTCTTCTCCTACCATCTATAGACCTAGTCTGATATCCCCCCATTATCTCAACTCAACGCATGTAAACTAAACTTAGTATCTATCCTCCAAAATCAGACCCCTGTGACATTCTTACCATTCTGGGTAGTATTATCATCCTCTCAATCTCCAGAATCTGTAACCTTAGAGTTATCATTAACTCCTCTCTCGCCCCTCCCAAAGCAAATGAAATCCCTAGCACTGCCTGTCCTTCCTCCGTAATTGTTCTTTTGTCATTCCCATGCCTCCAACCATCACTCCAGTCCAATTATTACCAGTTAATGCCTGCATTGTCGCTGTGCTTTCTTAGTTTGTCACTGTGTTTCTAACTGACCTCTCCCCTCCAATCCCTCCTAGACGCACTGCCAGTTCATCTTCCCACATTGTTTTGTTGTCCCACAGAAAGTTTTCTGTGGCCTTGTTTTACTTGCTCAATGGAGAGGAGATTTATTAGTTTCTGGCAACCAGATTTTGCCTGACACTTACTATTTAATGTATAGCAATTATTATTAATTTATTCTTTTCCTCTATATTAACCTCCTGCTATTCTAGTTTCGAAGATAACCCTTGAGCATCGTCCGCTTCAGCTGTTTCTTTCTGTGGATCTTTGTTATCACCAGCTCCCTTTCAACTTCTTGAAAACCACAGACCACCTAACACAGTTTGATAGAGTCAAAAGACACTCATTTTAGAATCATGACTTGAAATCAATGAGTCATGGACTGTTAGAGCAGCAAGGAACCCCAGGGGTGTAATGTTCCTTCAAGATCATTCCCAGAGGGATCATCTGGTTCATGTTTTTCAGATGAGGAAACTAAACCCCACAGAGGTGGAGTACATGCATGGAAACTTGATTCAATATGAACCACTTTTGAAAAGGATTTAGTAGAGTTTAAGTCATGGAATAAGAAACAATTTTTGATTTGGCTTTATTATTTCCCTCTTGTGTCTAGTTACTCTGATCACCTAAGTTTTCCTAGCAGAGACTATGCTTAATCCTTCTGTGATAAACAGATAAGTGGAATTTGAAATGAGAACTGTCTCTCTGCATATCAGCAATACTTAGCACAAAGCCTTCTATACAAAAGGTTAAAAAGGTTTACATTTTAAAAAATTATACTTGGTATCGTTTACATCGGTACTGGCAGCAGGGAATTTCTCAAAGAAAACTTGAAAATACGGCTATCCCTAGAAAGTGTAAGGAACTTAATTAACACATAAATATCGAGTGTCTCCTAGACCCATGGAATGATTTACTTGAGTTTAACAAGAGATACTAACAAGGTAAAGGAAGTAAGGATCCTTGACAAAGATAACAACGAAACCTTATCCCTGTTCAACTGAATTATAATAAACTGTCCATCTATCCAGAAAGATTAAGGAGGCTTCCTATTAATTTAATATTTGGTTAAGTGAATGTATAACCTGATTGGAATAGACTAGGCATAATCAATGAGATTAGGAAAAATCCATTTTACATTAAATGTTACTGAATAGGATATTTTATTCATGGTTCTGTCTCAAAATTGGTGATTTCAGAAGAATGACTTCCCGTTCTCTGAGTTCTTCACCTCTCCCTTAGTTCTTAGTTTTTTCATCTATAAACAAGAAAATAGGAGACAGTGATTTCTAAGTTTCCTTCCAGTTCTCATATTCAGTAACTCCATGATGCTAATCTTTGATAATTCAAAAAGTCTTTTGGTGGGCCTCCCTAGTGGCGCAATGGGTTAAGCAACGCACTGTGAAGCAAACCAGACACTGCACCATGAGTTCGATGCCTGCCCCAGGCCAGGGAGTAACCCACATGGTGCAGCAGATCTCTCCTGCCTCGCCTGCTGCTCCCCTAAGCAGTGTGTTTCAGTTAATCTGCCTGTTCTGTTCCCCACTCTGTCTCTGGTGGATCTTCTCACCCCACCCACCCCACCGACACACCTTTGGCCTGTACCCCAGTGCTTGTGTTACAGGACAGGGAGAGGAGCACCCCAGAACCCCCAAGCCTGCCTTCTCTGAATGGGTTCTGCCATCCGCTGCATTAAGACAAACACATAAAACCTTTAATAGAAAGGAACTTTAATACAACTAGGGTACAACAAAGAAAGAACAAAGAATATAGTTACTAAGTTAAGCATCCAAAGTTACTCATCTTTTTGAGGGTAAAAGTCTAGCCAAATAGGATTGGCCCAAAGCAAGGCCTAAAAACCTGCCGCACATTTAAAGGACCTTTCAGTAGAGACCCATAAAAAAGGGTTAGAAAGAGTTAGACAAATTTGGGAGGAAAAGAGCAAAATCAAAATCAAGATGACAACTGCCATTGTGAACCTCTCCACAGGTTTTTCACCCACATCTGTTCCAACCAGTCCAAGACTAAAAAGCAAGCATAGTTTTTTTACATGTCCCTCTGCTCTCCGTGGCTCCTCCAGGTCTCCTTGCTGTTCTCCATCTTCCTTTTTTTTCCTTCTTTCCTCTCTGCAGAAATCTCTTTTTCTTCCTCAGCTCCACCCACTTAGGGTGGAACCAGGATTTTTGGAACTTCCCCTTTTCCTGGGACCACCCTGTTACACTTGTATGCATAAATAAATAAATCTTTAAAAAAATTTTTTAAATGTCTTTTAGAAATCTTATAGTAGTTGAGGAAATAATTGGGGACATCATTCATTCAAGCAAATATTTCCCAAATATTTATTAAATGCTTAACAGTGCTCATTCTGGTGCTAGGAGATGGGGCCCCCAAATTGAAAAGATATAGTCCTAGTTGCCAGAAGCTTGTATTAATACCAGGGATAGATATGTAACCCAACACTGACAGTTTAATGGGGTAATGACCAGAAAAGGAAGCACACACAAAGAGCTTACATTTGCTTAAGGTCAAGGTTCATTTCAGAGGAGTTGAGTTGTGGCTTTAAAGTATGAAAACGCATTTGCCAAGCAGATAAAAGAGCTGGGGACTTGGAATCTCAGCAGAGGAAAGATCTTGGCAAAAATCTGAGCCCATGATAAGTAGTTGTGTTTGAGACATTTGCAGGCAGAGAGGCCAAAGGTAAGATTAGAAAGGAAAAAGTCACCCAGACATGGAATATCTTGGTAGTCATGTTAGGAGGTCTGGACTTCATCCTAGAAAAAAATTAGTAGATATTTATTGACATCAAGTAATTATTACTAAATTACTTAAAGATTTATTTTATTTATTTATGCATATAAAAACTAGGGTCTTCACCCCACCCAGAGGTGTGGGGAATGAGAGGATTCACCAGAGACAGAGTGGGGAGCAGAACAGGCAGATCTACTGAAACACACTGCTGAGGGGAGCAGCAGGAGAGGTCTGCTGTGTCCTGTGGGTCAACTCCCTGGCAGGGGGTTGAACTCAGACCATAGTGGCTGGTGATTGCTTGAGGGTGCTATTTTAACCCCTGCACCACTGGGGAGGCCCTATTACTAAATTTTAAGGTATGATGGTGGCATTGTGGTTATTCTTTAAAATAACCCTCATACATACATCCTTAAGAGATACATACTGAAGTGCTTTTATAGACAAAATGATATCACATCTAGGATATGATTAAAAAACAATTCCAAGCAATGGAGATGGAGATGCAAGTGACATGAGTTGGTTCATATGCGATAACCATTGGATCAAAATGATTGGTAAAAATACTTAGAGATTCATTGTATTCGCTCTGTTTCATTCTACATTGGAACTTTCTCATAATAAACAATACCATGCTTGTTTGAGGAAGAAATGTGCTCACCCATATTAAAGGGACAATTCAGAATGGTTGGCACACAAAGGGTGACAAGACATGTGTATGACTCTGTTGTGCACTAGAACCAGTCAAGAAGGGGCGTTCCAGAAGAATGTCTGTTACGCAGTTTGGTTGCACAGAAGAGGACCCCACTTTCTTTAACTTTTCAGGTTGGCACCAAGACCAGATCTTTAAAACAAGACACTCTCAATAAGCACAATAAGTGTTTAGCAGCTGTACACATTGGGTAAAACCATTTCAACTATGGAATCTGGCTTTTTTCCCAGGAAGCGGTTTCCATTTCACAATGTAAGAACAGGAAGAGTGTGAACTCTTGTTCAGATATAGATCCTTGTGCTGCACTCAGATTTCCACATTTCAATTGTGCTCTGGGTGTGAGTTCAGCGGGCGGAGTGGGTGGTGGAGTGACTCATTTTTCCTACGAAGACACATATTTCTATGAATCCCAGGGGACTTTGATTGGTGTGAAAGAGCAACCAGCTCGAGTTGGTGCCTGAAACCATCATCTGACTGCAGATAAATCATTTAAATAGCTTTTTCCAAGGGTTCAATTTGAACTATTCAGATAATTCATGCTCCAAAACCATTAGTGTTTACAAGTGGTTATTAAGAGCAACTACTTGATACCACAAAAGAACACAAAAGAAATAGAAGCATAATCTATGACCTTTGGGTGTTAAATAATCTCATTTAGGAAACAAATATACAAGTGGAATCCCCAAATAAATAGACATTATCCAATACAAATGAATATAAAATAAATCCATTAATGTTTAGGAATTCCAGAATAACCGATTGATCAAAATGGGAAGAGGAGATTTGGAAAAAATTTATTTTCAATTTTTAAAAATTTACAGAAGAGTACTTCCCTGGTGGCCTGCAGGTTGAATGCCGCACTGTGAAGCATCCACGGCACTGCAGCACGAATTTGATCCCCGGACAGGGAGGGGACCCACATGGCTCAGTAGACCTCTCCTGCCTCAACCGCTGCTCCCCTCAGCAGTTTATTTCAGTCCGTCTACTCTGCTCCCCACTCTGTCTCTGGTGAATCCTTTCACCTCCCGTTACTCTGGCCTGTACCCCAGCTCTTGTATGCATGAATAAATAAATCTTTAAAATAAATTTACAGGGCCTCCCTGGTGGTGCAGTGGGTTAAGCAATGCACTATGAAGCAAACCGCAACCAACCACTGCAGCACAAGTTTGATCCCTGCTGCTGGCCAGGGAGGGGACCCACATGGCACAGCAGACCTCTCCTGCCTCACCTGCTGCTCCCCCCAGCTGTGTACTTCCATTGATCTGCCTGTTCTGCTCCCCGCTTTCTGTGGTGAATCCTCTCACCACCCCCCACACACCTCTGGCCTGTACCCCAGTGCTTGTATGCATAAATAAAAAATAAATCTTTAAAAAATAATAAAATAAAATAAATTTACAGAAGCGTTTTATGACTACAAAAAAGATTTTTTTCTGAACCATTTGAGGGTAAATTTGACAACTTGATGTCTTACCATCGCTAAATACTTTAATGTACATTTTCCACAACTGAGGACATTCTGATACAGAACCAAAATACAGCCATCAAAATCAGGAAACTAATATTAATACATAATATCATCTGGTTCTTAGCAGTCTATCAATTTTCATTATTTGTCCCAATAACGTGCTCTATGGTCCAATGTGAGATCATACTTCAAATTTAGTTGTCGTATCTCTTTAGTCTCCTTTAATCAGGAGGGTGAGAGGAGTCACCACAGACAGAGTGAGGAACAGAACAGGCAAGTCTGAGGGGAGCAGCGGTTGGGACAAGAGAGGTCTGCTGCTCCATGTGGGTCACCTCCCTAGCAGAGGATTGAACTCATGCTGCAGTGGCTGCAAATAGCTTCATAGTGCTGAGACTTAACCCTTTGTACCACCATTACTTTTCTTTTGATTTTCTTTCCTCACTTTTTTTTTCTAAGATTTTATTTATTTATTTTTGCGTAGAAGAACTGGGGTATAGGTCATAGGTGTGAGATGGGGGTGTGAGAACTCACCAGAGGTAGAGTTGGGGAGCATAACAGGCATATCTACTGAACTACACTGCTGAGGGGAACAGCAGGAATCATGAAGGTAGCTCCCTGGCCATGGGATTGAACTCTTGCTGCAGTGGCTGGAGATATCTTGATAGTGCTGTGTCTTTAACCCCTGTACCACCAGGAGGCCCTCCAATATGTTTCTTTTTTTTTTTTTTAAAGATTTATTTATTTATGCATACAAGCACTGGGGTACAGGCCAGAGGTGTGGGGGGTGAGAGGATTCACCACAGACAG
>JAGFMF010011782.1:499400-512489 GCA_019455555.1 Galemys pyrenaicus | reverse complement strand
TTCTTCCTTCTCTCTTCTCTGCAGAAAATTTTCTTTTCCTCCTCAGCTCCACCCACTTAGGGCGGAACCAGGATTTTGGAACTTCCCCTTTTCCTGGGAAGACCCTGTTACAATATGGTAGATCCATTTTTAGAGTTTTGCGGCAACATGGATGGAGCTGGAAAAGATTATTCTAAGAGAAATAAGTCAGAAAGAAAAAGATAAATATCGATGGTTTCACTTACATATGCAATATTGAGAAACAACAAAGGGTCAGGAAAAAGACAAAACTTGCAAATTGACCACACATCTGGGGAGGGAGTGAGAGAGTTTTAAAACGGGAGGGAAGAGCAAAAGGGACTGTGGTGATGGATCACGGGTGCTGTGATGGTGGGAGAACTACACCTGAGAGGAGAAACCAATTACTGTACAAAAATTAACGATGTAAGAAAATTAATTAATTTTAAACAATGGAATAGAGGGTGGAAAACCAGTAGCTGGAAAGACATCCTTTATGATAGGGTAATCGAGGTCTCTTCTGTTTGTTTCCTGGTACAAACACACAAAAGAGCAGTGTGGATGTCACTGCCTAATAATATTGTGTTGAGATATTTAAAGAACTGTTTGGGATTCCCATTTCCTGTCATTAATCTGGATACATGCTCAGGTATTGGGATGTCCCAAAATAATGTCATCTGATCCTGGTGTTGACTGCAGAGGAAGTGGCTTTTCATCAGGCGCTCTGCGGGAGAGGATTCAGGAACGCCTTTGTTGTTTTTCCTTTGCATCTTTCTAAGCAGGATGTCAAAACAGTTGTTCAAGACCTGTCAGCATGGGGTGGGAGATATGAAATGCCCTCCCCGGGGTGTTGTTTTTTCTTAGCCCTCTTGCTAATTTCCAAGGTCATATAATTTTCTCTTTTTGCTTTAGGTTGGCGAGAAATCCAGGTACTCAGTTGACTGGTTCTTTCTGCCACCATGGGGGAGCTTTTCCGGAGTGAGGAGATGACGCTGGCTCAGCTTTTTCTCCAGTCAGAAGCTGCTTATTGTTGTGTCAGTGAATTAGGAGAACTCGGAAAGGTTCAGTTTCGTGATGTAAGTAATTGTGGGGCTGTTTCTCGATTACCACTAACCTCTAGTTTTTTGTCATGGCCAGTTATTTTATACTGAATGTTTTGCTTTTTATTTGTAAAAATAACATTACGGCACATGATTACTATTGGTAAAAAGTACACTTTGAATTGTCTCTCTAGAGGTGGGAATATTTTGTACAAGTCTTTCCAGGTTTTTGTTTCCCCTTTGAGAGTAATCCAGAGCACTTTCAAGATAATTGTTTGGAATGCAGGTGAAGGATACCAAACTAACCTGTTCAAGGCTTGCTTTTGGGCTTCATAACACTGAGAGTATTTTATATCACTTTTTAAAAGGTTTATTTATTTATGCATACAAGAACTGGGATGTAGGCCAGAGGTGTGGGGGTGAGAGGATTCATCAGAGACAGAGTAAAGAGCAGGACAGGCTGATCCACTGAGGAAAGTCTGCTGCAGCCATGTGGGTTAGCTCCCTGGCTGGGATAGAATTCACACTGTGATGGCTGGGGACAGCTTGATAGTGCTGAGACATTAACCCTTATGCCACCAGGGCAGCCCATTTTAAAATTACTCTTATCATAGCTCTTCCATACAATAGGGTATATTTATTACAAAATATGAAGAACCCAGTTATAGATATAGTGTATAAGTGAGCATATACTGAATATCCATTATTTTATTGTTTTATTTTTTTAAGATTTGTTTTATTTATTTATGCTTACAAGAACTGGGGTTTAGGTCAGAGATGTGGGAGTAGGGGATGAAAGGATTCACCAGAGACAGAGTGGGGAGCAGAACAGGCAGATTTACTGAAATACACTGCTGAGGGGAGCAGTGGGTGAGACAGAAGAGGTCTGCTGCGCCATGTGGGTCAGCTCCCTGGACAGGAATCAAGCTCAGGCCACAGTGACTGGTGATATAGCTTGATAGTGCTGAGACTTTAACCCCTGTGCCACCAGGGAGACCCCTGAATATCTATTATTTTGAAGTGTTATGCTGACCACTTGTAGATGATATATATAAAAAAATAACTATCTTAAGTTTAAAAAAAGGGATCTGATGGGATCTACAGCCTAGGAGAATATAATATACAGAAAGGAGGGCGCCATAGACAATTCCCTATTGTGCAATCTAAAAGTTCCATACACCTCTCTTCTAGTACTCATAATAGCTGTGATTTTACATTCACCCATGTATCTGATTAAAACTTCTCTCCTTTACTATGATCTAAGCCCCCTGAAGACATTACTGTATTCTTAGTGCCCACAACCTAGACAATTGTCAGCAGTGGTTAGCATGAGTAGGTGAATGAGAGAGAAGTGGTCAGAAAGGGGTAGAACTAATACAAGCTTCCCGGCTAGAGCTGCAACCTTTCAGGAAGTTCTGTCTGAGCTGAAATTGCACTACTAAAACCTAGTGACGTGGTCTTATTCCTCATTCTTCTTGAAACTTTTTATACATTTATTTTTGAATGCTCTTCCTGGCTCTGATTCCTTCTTTTGCCTTTCTTTCTTTTCCTTTTTTTTTTTTTTAAAGATAGACTTATTTTTTATTTATTTATGCACACAAGAACCAGGGTGTAGGCTAGAGTTGTGGGGGCGGGTGAGACGATCTACCAGAGACAGAGGGGGAGCAGAACAGGCAGATCTACTGAAATATACTGCTGGGGGAGCAGCAGTCAAGACAGGAGAGGTCTGCTGCACATGTGGGTCAGCTCCCTGGCTGGGGATCGAACTCATGCTGTAATGACTGTAGATAGCTTGGTAGTGCTGACATTAACCCCTGCACCACCAGGAGTCCTCCTTATTTTGGCTCTCTAGTGACTCACAGTTATCTTACCCTCGCCTCTCCCCATTGTAGGTGTATTTGCTCCTTAGACTATTTTCTCTGCTCTTTCTCGTTATCTTCTCCACACCCACATTTTCCTTTATCCTCTTTTTTTGGTGATCTCATCCATCCTCAAATCTACTTTTAATCTAGCCTTGAGTTCCCAAACACCATCCCTGCATTTATACCTAAGATTGTTGTCATCTCTACTCCTCAGGCCCAATGTGTTTAAATTCCAACCTCATCCCTTTTAACAAGTTATTTCTTCATTTGACTTTCTAAACATGAACTAATACATAGATATTCTTTCAGTTTTCTAGGCTTGAAACTTAAATCAAACCTAAGCGATCCTTCATTTGCAGTCCTTCTGGTGTCTTTCCTCCTAAGGTCCACTTTGTCTATTAAGCATTATTACATTTTATTTATGATTTATTCTAATCATATAAATAATTAAAGGAGTAATATAATGAATATTAATTTTTCTATTACCCACATTATCTTGATTATCAACATTCCGCTTACATTTGAAGCCGCTACTACTCCTTCCTTCATGTCACTTCTCTCTCTTCCTCCCAAGGATAATCTCTACAGTGATTTTTGCTTTTACTATTCCAATATGTTTTTATTTATGACTTTTGCTTTGTATGTCTGTACTACTAAATAATAATATATGGTATGATTTTTAAGTTTAAAGCTATACACTTGGTATCATTGTATCCTTAGCAGGTGCTTTTAAACATTTGTGAGATTTGGCTATAGTTCATATAGAAAGCACTGGCTCATTCCTTTATTTATTTATTTTTGCACAGAAGCACTGGGATGCAGGTCAGAGGTGCAGGGGGTGAGAGGCCCCACCAGAGACAGAGTGGGGAGAAGAACAGGCACATTCACCAAATTACATTTCTAAGGGGAGCAGCTGGCAAGACAGGAGAGGTCTGCTATACCATATGGGCCAGCTCCCTAGTCAGGGATTGAACTCACTGCCTCTGTGATAGCACTAAGACTCAGCTGTTAGGCCATGAGGGAGACTCACTAGTTCATTCCTTTAAAATGCCATGCAGTATTGTAAAGAGATACACCATTTCTCTTTTTTGCCCTTCTAATGAACATGTAGGTTGCTGTCAGTTCTTTGCTATTACAGTGTTACCATTGTGATAGTTTCTCTAGGTCAGTAATTCTCACATTTTCTGGCTTCTTACAAATTATTGAGGACCCCAAAGGGCTTTTATGTGAGCTTGGATAGCTATATATTTAATTGGAAGTTAAAACTGAGAAATGTCTAAAATATTCACTAAATCATTTAAAAATTGCAATAGTAAATCAACTGCGTTACCATAGAAAACATTTTAATGAACTGTAACTGTATTTTCCAAAACAAAAAAAGAAGTCAGGAGACTGGCATTGCTTTTACGTTTTTGGGAATCTCTTTAATATCTGAATTAATAGAAGATGGTGGGTTCTCAGCGTTATTTCTGCAGCTAGTTTGCTGTGGTATACATTATGAGCCTCTGGAAAACTTCACTTAGTTTTCATGAGAGAACGAGATTGGAAAGGGCAAATGATGTCTTAGAATTAGTGTGAAGGTGGCATTGATCTCACAGAGCTGCTGCTCCACGGATTGTTAAGGAGGCAGGGCATTGCTGAGTGTCACGTGTGACTTTAACTATGAGGTCAAAGTGTAGCACAGAGTGAACTTCGCACAGTGAACTAATCTGTTTGCCGGTATGTAACTGAAAGCCCAGGTGATAGGGCTATACTTTTTTCATGTTACATGACGCCCGGCTTTGCTCTGTCATCATTGTCCTGAGATCAGTCTATGTTCCTGTTTGACCATCGTTGAGCATTTGACTCTTGTCCTTACAGGTGCCTACCACAACGCCAGGCATTTCATCCACATTCTAGGCAGGAAGAAGGAAGTGCAAGAGGAAAAGAACTTTCCCAGAAGTCATAGACTTGCTAATTTATCATGGGCCAGAATTATGGCATCTTTTAATTGTAAGGGAGTCTGGGAAAAATAGTTTTCAATTGAACCTAAACAAATTTGCCCTAACAAAATTGGGATTTTTATTAATAAGGAAGTAAAACAAAATGCTCAGTATCTGTCACATGTATTCTTGTTTTGCTCTTGACTTTGGGAGAATTTTTTTTTTAAGATTTATTTATTTATGCATACAAGAGCTGGGGTACAGGCCAGAGTCATGGGAGGTGAGAGGATTCACCAGACAAGAGTGGGGAGCAGAACAGGCAGACTGACTGAAACACTGCCAAGGGCAGCAGCGGAGGCAGGAGAGGTCTGCTACGCCATGTCGGTCCCCTCCCTGGGCAGTGGCAGGGATCGAACTCATGTTGCAGTGGCTGTGGTTTGCTTCACAGTGCGTTGCTTAACCCACTGCGCCACCATGGAGGCCCACTTTGGGAGAACTTTTTGTTTCACAATTTGAGTAAGAAGTTTACTCTTAAATTTTTGGAAAATTCCATTATATGATGTAGATTCCTTTCAGCATCTGCTTTCCTAAAATTATTATTGCAGATAATTGTGGAATTTTACTGACTGCCTTTTCTTCATTTATTAAGATTACCATGTATTTTCTCCTTTATTTTACATGATACATTTACATGCCTTTGTGTCTTCTCTCATTTAGCATATTGTTTTCAGGGTTCATCCGTGTTGCAGCATATACTTCATTCCTTTTTATGGCTAACTAATATTCCACTATATACATACCACCTTTTATTTATCCATTCTTCAGTTTGAGAACATATTTGGATTGTTTGTGCTTTTTTGCTACTGTAAATAATGCTGCTATAAACATTCCTGTGGCTGTATTTATTTTAGTACCTTATTTTACTTCTTTGGGGTATATGTGTGGGAGTGGCTTAATGGACATATGGTACCTCTTAAGTTTAATATCTTGAGAACTCTCTAGACTGTTTCCTCAGCAGCCACATCATTTATATTCATAGCAACATTGTATGAGAGTTCTAGTTTCTTCACTTTCTCACCAGTATTTGTTCTTTCCCATGGCTCTGTGTATGTATGTATGTATATCCTAATGGGTATAACGTAGTAACTCCTAGTAGTTTTGATTTGCAGTTCCTTCTTGGCTAATGATGTGGAATATCTTTTCATATACTTATTGATCATTTGTGTAGTTTTGGGTTTGTTTGTTTGTTTGTTTTTAATGTAAAACCCTTATAGTAAAAGTGAGATAATTCTTTTGAATTTTAAAGTTTGGTTTCCTAGTATTTCATTAGGATTTTTTCCACTAATATTTATAAGTGACATTGGCCTGTATTTGTCCTTTCTCAAGCTATTTTTATTTTATTTTGATGTTAAGTTTAAACTGGCTAAGTTCATGTACTAGTTGAGGAGTGTTCCTTCGTTTTTCTCCTTGTTGGAATAATTTTTCTAAAACTTGGTCTTATATAATCTTCAAATAATTAGCTAACTGAACCTATCTTTAAGTTGTCCAAGTCTGGTGATTTTATATGTGTGTATTTTAACTGTTGAAATATCTATACTTATGGATTTATTGTGTTGTTGTTTTTTTTTTTTTTCTTAAGTTAGGTTTGGTAAGTTATTTTTTGCTAGAAATTATCCTTTTAATCTAAGTTTTCTGAGGGATTACTGATACAAAGCTGATTTTGGTATTTAAAAATACATATTAAATAAATATAACTTCTCTGTAGTTGCCTTTTTAAATTATTTTATTTATTTATGCCTTCTCAATCTTACATAAAACATTTGTCTTTTCAAATAACCAGCTTTTGGGGAAAAGTAATAATAAATTTAAAAACTAAAAAAATACAACCAATTTTTAATTCAGAGATTCTTCTCTGGGCCTTTTTTTGTTCTGAGCCTGTTATTTCTTCTCTTTGTTGTTTTTGATTTCCTGTTTTCTTTTCCTGACACTTGAACTCTTATTAGCACATTAAATTTTAATCTTATAGATGTTTTCAAGGCAATATACTTATCTTTAAACATCACATTAGCTGCTGCCTTCCTGTAACATTTGACCTTTAGCATTTTCATCATCATAACATTCTAAATATTTTGGGGTTTTCATTATGATTTCTTCATGAATTACTTAAAACTCTTTTAGAATTTTCTTTTTTTTTTTTTTTAAAGATTTATTTATTTATGCATACAAGCACTGGAGTACAGGCCAGAGGTGTGGGGGTGGTGAGAGTATCCACCAGACAGAGCAGGATGCAGAACAGGCAGATCAACAGAGCACACTGCTGAGGGGAGCAGCGGGCAAGGCAGGAGAGGTCTGCTACGCCATGTGGGGTCCCCACCCCGGCCTGTGGCAGGGATCGAACTTGTGCTGCAGTGGCTGCGGTTTGCTTCATAGTACGTTGCTTAAGCCCACCAGGGCAGGCCCTCTTATAAAATTTTCAAATGTGTTGTTTGAGTTGTATTTTTGATTTCTAATTTAGTTACATTTTAATCAAAGAACATTGTATAGTACCAATTCTTCATTAAGTCTTGCTCTATTATCTGTATTATGCTGAATTTTTATATATGAATTATTTTTAAGATTTATGTATTTATGCATGCAAGAACTGGGATACAGGCCAGAGATGTTGGGGAAGAGTGAGAGGATTCATCACCAGAGACAGAGTGGGTATCAGATTTAGGCAGATTGACTGAAATACACTGTTGAGGGGAGTAGCAGGTGAGGCAGGAGAGGTCTACTGTGCCATATGGGTCACCTCCCTGGCTGGGAATCGAACTCACGCTGCAGTGGCTGTGCATGCTTCATAGTGTGGTGCTTGATGCCTTGCACCACCAGGGAGGCCCCTATGTCTACATTCTTTAAGAAAAAACTGTTGGATACAAAGTGTGTGTGTGTATTAGATTAATAAGCTCACTAATTATTTTTATTATCACTAATTATTATTTCTAATTATTATTATTTGGTAGACTCGATATTATTTCTAATTATTATTATTTGGTAGACTCGATATGTCTATAACTTTTAAATTACATTAAAATTTCCCACTTCCAAGATAGAGTTGTCAGTTTTATTTCTGTTATTTCTTGTTTGAAATATTTTGAGAACACATTACCTAAAACAGACTGTGGATTGTGGGGGAGGGATGCAGTGGTTGAACCTTGACTTCTGGATTATAAAACCAGTCAAGTTAGCACTTTTATTCAGAGTATCCTGCTTATTGAACTGAATATTTCTGAATGGGAAGTCGAGGTACTGCCTGCTTGGTGAAAAAAGTGAATATTTCACTGGGGCACACAAATTTAAAATTGTCACATCTTCCTGGAAGTTGTTCTTATTATCATTGTGTGGTGATTCTCTTAATATCTAATAATACTTTTCACCTTAGATTCCCTGTTTAATGTTAATATAAAGATGCTAATAATTTCTTTACTAGATTTTCTGTTACCAGCCTCTGCTTCTCACAGTTTGTTCTTGTTACAAATCTTCTTCTTCAAAGCTGTAAATCTTAAAAACAAAACAAAACAACAAATCGTTTGACTCCTATTGTCTGTGCGACAGTCTTCTCCTACTTCCTGCCTCCAGTTCTGCCTGGTGAACTCTGCTTTACCCCTGGAGTCTCTGCTCTGGTGGTGGTTTGTGCATTTTTCTTCCTTTATCCCTCAGAAAGAATTAGTTACTCTTCCTGTGTATGTTCATTTCTTTTTTTGCCCACTTCTCTTTTATAGAGGTAAATTTTATATTCAGTGACATATACAGACCATAAGGATACAATTTGATGATTTGGGTTAAATGTATATATACCTTTGTAGTCACCACTCTAATCAAGATAAAGAATATTTCCATTGGTCCAGATAGTTATCTTGTGACAACTTCTGCTGACTCCCCATATCATCACCCCATAACTGTGTATGCTTGTTGATTTCTACCATCATAAATTTGTTTTGCCTATTCTCAAATTTTATATAAATAGACTCATACATTATGGTATCTTATATCTTACTTCTTTCACTCCACCTAATGCTTTTGACATTTAGCGTTTGGGAGCATATCTGTAGTTGATTCTTTTTTATTATGAATAATATTGTTAGAATATACAACAATGTCCTCACCCATTCTGCTGGCAGACATTTGGATCATTGCCAGTATGAGGCTATTATTAAAGCTGCTGTAAACATTCTTGTCCCAGTCTCTTTGCAGACATGTTTTCATTTCTTTTTTTTTTTTAAAGATTTATTTATTTATGCATACAAGAGCTGGGGTACAGGCCAGAGTCATGGGAGGTGAGAGGATTCACCAGAGACAGAGCCGGGAGCACAACAGGCAGACTGACTGAAACACACTGCTGAGGGGAGCAGCGGGCGAGGCAGGAGAGGTCTGCTGCGCCATGTGGGTCCTCTCCCTGGCCAGCGGCAGGGATCAAACTCATGCTGCAGTGGCTGCGGTTTGCTTCATAGTGTGTTGCTTAACCCACTGCGCCACCAGGGAGGCCTGTTTTCATTTCTTTTAAGCAAATACCTAGTAGTAGAATGCTCAGTCAATAAATAAATAGGTGTTTAACTGTATGGGAAACTGCCAACAGTATTTTTTTATAATAGCATTTATCAGAGGCCTCCCAGGTGGCGCAGTGGGTTAAGCAACACACTATGAAGCAAACTGCAGCCACTGCAGCACGAGTTCGATCCCTGCCACCGGCCAGGGAGGGGACCCACATGGCACAGCAGACCTCTCCTGCCTCACCTGCTGCTCCCCTCAGCAGTGAACTTACATTGATCTGCCTGTTCTGCTCCCCGCTCTGTCTGTGGTGAATCCTCTCACCCCCCACACCTCTGGCCTGTATCCCAGTGCTTGTATGCATAAATAAATAAATCTTTAAAAAAATAGCATTTATCAGAAGTTGTAATTTTCTATTTCTTCTGGGGACTGAAGGTTTCCTCCAAACTACGGCATATTTTACTCTTTGTATTTATACCAGGGCCCAATACAATATGTCTTCACTTCATGTAATAGTTCTTAGCAACTGTGACATTTTAATGAAATTTTATATTATGAAAGGAGTTTCTTAAATAATATTGTTTCATTTAGTGTCAGCCAGAACTGGCCTTTTCTCCTCATCAGTGTTACAACGAAACTATGTTGACCAAAATGGTGTTATTTGAGGGTCTATTGTGCAGGATATGGCACACATTTGGTGCTCATAAATGTTGAGTAATATTTTACTTTTTAAAGATATATTTATACATACAAGAGCTGGGGTGTAGGTTCGAGGTGCAGGGGTGGTAAAAGGATTCACCAGAGACAGAGTGGGGAGCAGAACAGGATTTTACTGAAATATACTGCTGAGGGGAGCAGTGGGCAAGGCAGGAGAGGTCTGCTGCAACCTGTGGGTCAGCAACCTGGCCAGGGATCGAACTCCTGCTGCAGCGGCTCAGATAGCTTCATAGTACTGAGCCTTAACCCCTTGTGCCACCAGGGAGGCCCAGTAACTTCTTCTATTATGGAATTTATCACATATTATCTTAATGGTTATATTTATTTTTCTTGTGTACTAGTGTAGAAGATTCTTAATGAGTAGGAACTCGTTTTATTCTTGTTTGTATTTTCTGGAATATCTGTTACATTACTTTAAATGAAAATTACTCGTGATGTGTGAATGAATAAACCAGTCTGTGACATAGAAGGTGAAGATCCTAGGACAGAATAACAGGAGAAGTTTGCCTTCTAGCTCTTCTGATTGGAAAGTAAAGAAGGAGAATCAGATCGAGCTTCTATATCTGGTGTCCAAATTTTTGATAGGGGGAGCTCACTGAGACTTTTAGCCTGAGAAGAATATTTTGTGTCACTATGCTTTGTCAAATATGCCTCCATTCCAATAAAACATTACAGCAGGGAGGGAGGGATTGTTATCTTTAGATGGAATGACTACTAACTAAACTAAGCAGTTTATGTGGATCAGTAGACAATTTTTATTAGTGTTGTGTCATACATGAATGCAAAATTAGGTTTTTACTTTGCAGGATGTGTTGCTTGTGAAACAGAGGAAATTGTATGCAGCCTTTAAATATCTGGCATTGTGCTCTTCTTTTGCAGTTAAATCCAGATGTGAATGTTTTCCAGAGGAAATTTGTGAATGAAGTTAGACGATGTGAAGAAATGGATCGAAAGCTTCGTACGTGCATTTTCGTCTTATATGATGTTCCTTTGGAATCATTTGTCTTAAATTAGAGATACCAGTCCTCTTAATAAAGGAAGAAAATATGGGAGAAAAAAGAAAGGAAAAATCATTCTATCTTGATGTTGAAAACATTTATTTTATACAAGTAGATTTTATGGTGTTTGGACTAGGTGGTCTTCATTGAAACCTGTGGGATATGACAAGGCTGCAAGCTGAAAACATTGGCCGTGGGTGTGGGTGTGTGGGTAGATGGGTGTGTATGTGGGGGTGGTTATAGTTTTATAACATTACTACTTTATAGAATTCTGAGAGCTAGAACCCAGACCACCAGTAACTTAAGATATCAGCATAGTCACCTTTTAATTTGAGCTATTTATGAGAGGAGAAACTAACATTTATTAAGGTTTTATTGAATTAGTGTTAGTATCCTTACTTCATTCCCCACCACATTCCTTCAAGGTTGGTGTTACCTCATTTAATAAATGAGGAAACCAAAGGTCAGAGAGATGAAGTGACTGGTCCAAGCACATACGTGGTCATGCATTTGAATTTGGGACATTCTTTCTAACTCCAAAACTCAAGATTTTGCTCCTATACTATACTAGCTATAAGTTAGCTAGTAGGTGAATTTATTCCATGTACCAAGAAAAAGTAGTAATCATTCAAAGCATGTTTTCAGTGTTTTGAGCCTATTCTATATCTTGTTTTCTGTTTTACGTGAAACTGAACTGATTGTTTTCAAATATGATAAAATCCTATTTCCTATTAATTTGGAATCGTCTCACTGCCAATGTTATCTTTTTTTTTTTTAAAGATTTTATTTATTTTTATGTAGAAGAACTGGGGTACAGGCCAGAGGTGCAGAAAGTGAGAGGATTCACCAGAGACAGAATGGGGAGCAGAATAGACAGATCTACTAAAATACACTGCTGATGGGAGCAGTGTTTGAGACGGGAGAGGTCTGCTGCGCCATGTGGGTTTTCTCCCTGGCTGGGGATCAAACTCATACCGCTGTGGCTGTGGACAGCATCATAGTGCTGAGACTTAACCCATTGCACCAGTAGGGAGGCCCCTGTGCCAGTGTTATCTAGACAGCATTCTTCTGTAGCTCTGCTCTGCAAACCAGAACCATTATACTCTGGGAAGTAGTCACACAGAGGGAGAGCTGGAGCAGGCGAAGACCAGTTTTAAAGTCAGAAGCAGGGAAGAGTTACTGCTCTGGAGAGTGTGGGATAAGAGGAAGAGGACTGGAGGAAAAAGGATTTATATGTTCTGTTCTTATAAAAGTTTCTTTCTTAGAATGGAGCTCTTTTTAGCCAGGTCTGTGGGCTTATTTTTCCCCCTCAGATAGTAGCAATCCCATACATGTATAGTTAGACATGAATGTTTTGTTTCTCTCATTTTAGGATTTGTTGAGAAAGAGATCAGAAAAGCTAATATCCCAATTATGGACACTGGCGAAAACCCAGAGGTGCCCTTCCCCCGGGACATGATTGACTTAGAGGTAAACAATTTTCTGAGGAAGCCAGATACGGTTCTTTCTACTTAAATGCAGAAATCTCCTTTCTTATAGGGGATCCTTTCTGATTATTATTTACTCTTTTTACTGTTGTTGTTACTGTTGGTTTGTTGTACCCAGAACCATATCTAAAAATTATTTTTTTGTCACCTTTATCATTATGATTATATAACACTCCTATCTATTTACTTATTTTGACAGTAATTATCCCTGTTCTGAATAATAAGATAATTTCTATTTTATGTCCTCGTCTCTTCTTCCTAATTTTTGTTGCTAATATTCACTTTATCAATGCTTACATTTATTTTTTAAAATTCTACTAGCGTCTTTAAAATACTTTTCCCTCACCACCATCCTGTATGTCCCCTGCCCTTCCCCTCACCCCTTTCACTTCAGACACCTTACGATGTTTAATGATGTCCATTTCTTCTTGAAAAGTGTTTTTGAGGGCCTCCCCGGTGGCGCAGTGGGTTAAGCAACACACTATGAAGCAAACCGCAGCCACTGCAGCACGAGTTCGATCCCTGCTGCCAGCCAGGGA
>JAGFMF010011782.1:486593-499350 GCA_019455555.1 Galemys pyrenaicus | reverse complement strand
AGACCTCTCCTGCTGTGCCCGCTGCTCCCCTCAGCAGTGTACTTCCGTTGATCTGCCTGTTCTGCTCCCGCTCTCTGTGGTGAATCCTCTCACCCCCCGCCCACACCTCTGGACTGTACCCCAGTGCTTGTACGCATAAATAAATAAATCTTTAAAAAAAAAAAAAGAAAAGTGTTTTTGAAATTGAATATATAAACACCTAGTATTTATTTATATAATGCTGACTTACGTTGCTACATATAATTCTGAAAGTAAAATAATTCTTAGTGTTTATTAATCTAGTTTATTAACCTCACAGACTGAGTGGACTTTACAGCAATTATTTTATCCATTCAGTCTTCTGCAAAATTTTGCAAGTGTATAGTGAAATCTTTTTTTTTTAAGATTTATTTATTTATGCATACAAGCACTGGGGTACAGGCCAGAGATGTGGGTGGGGGGTGGTGGTGGTGAGAGGATTCACTACAGAGCAGGGAGCAGAACAGGCAGATCAACGGAAGTACACTGCTGAGGAGAGCAGCGGGCACAGCAGGAGAAGTCTGCCGCACCATGGGGTCCCCTCCCTGGCCAGCAGCAGGGATCGAATTCATGCTGCAGTGCGTTGCTTTGCTTCATAGTGTGTTGCTTAACCCACTGCGCCACCAGGGACGCCCTCAAGTGTATAATGGAATCTTAACAACCATTTTAAGTAAAACTTTTCATGAAGAAAGTATTAACTGGGTAGCTATAAGATGTCATTGAACCATTAGGTGACAAGAATTTGGAATTCATTTGTCTTTCAGAGTAGGCTTTTTTTTGGGTCAGCAGTGATTTTTTTTTTTCTCTTAAAATTTTTTTAAAAAATTTTCTTACATTGTTGTTCATATCTGTACAATGTTTGATTTCTCCCCTCAGGTATTTCTCTTCCCATTACTGCCTCACCTGTGAACTGTCACCATAGTTCCTTGCAATCTTCTTCCCCTGTCAGAGCAAACATTTTAAACTTAATGAGTCAATAGCTTGATTTTTTTTTTTTTTTGGATAGGCCAATTTTGAGAAGATTGAAAATGAACTGAAAGAAATCAACACAAACCAGGAAGCTCTGAAGAGAAACTTCCTAGAACTGACTGAATTAAAATTTATCCTTCGCAAAACTCAGCAGTTTTTTGACGAGGTCAGACTATTGTTTCTTTCAGTATTTGAGAAGCAGATATTTACCTGCACAGTGGGCCATATTTTTATTCCAATAATTATTTTAATTTGCTAGTTTGAAAGCAGTACCATTTTTGCATCCAGTTTTAGTTGAAGAAATATCAAATTATGTTCCATTTTTCATGCAGTACACAACCAGCCATGATTTTGTATATTTTTGCATCTTCTGCAATTTTTTTCACCTCAAGATGGGGAAAAGAACTCTAATGTAGTTGTATTGTATAAACATAGTTGAAAGTTTTATGTTATGTTTTAAGGTAAGTATATTCTTCAGATTAAAGTTGAAACAAGAAATACTGGCTATTCATAAACTTATAACACAGGTTTACTCTCCAAACCTTTTGTCATCAAATTTTTGTTTTATTTATTCTCTGTGTGTTTGCTCACTGACCTTTGAGCACATTTTTAAGCACCTCAGATAGCACTTTAATTTTTTGAGTTTTTCTTTATATTGTCTGGGTAGGATACATGTTTGAAATTCCTGGATTTTCACATAAACTTGGCTGCATTACATTTTAAGGGGAAATGTTAATGAGTTCCTGGGTTAAAAATGTGGGAGACTAAGCTGCCCAGTTGGCAGCTTGCTCAGGTGACCCTATAGAAAGAAGTTGGAGCAAGGCCTTTAGGTGGCTTCCTTATCCTAATAAAACCTGGGGAGGAGTCTTAGCTGTCAGCCTGGATATGCTTTTCCTGATGGCCTGTCTTTGCCACCAGATTAGCAACATCAGATACTTCAGAGATTATTTGAATCACTTTCCCATAAAGTTCTTCATTTCCTTTGCTCAACAAAAAATTTTTTGGCAAACAAAGCTTTTTAAGAACAGATGACCCATTTTAGTTAGCACCTGTTATGTTCTTAGTTTTAGTTTCTGTCTTTTGAGGGAAGAGCCACTCTCCATCGTTCTGGACTGGAGCAGGCATTTTCCAATCAGCAAGCAGCGTCAGCTTCACTGGGCAACTTGTCAGAATGCAGATCACCAATCTCCACCCCAGACTCACTGAATCAGAATCTCTGAGGGTGGGGCCTGGCCAGCCATGTGTTTTCATGAGGTGATTTGGAAGCATATGAGTTTGAGAACCACCCACCTAGAGAAAGTCAGCTGAAGACGTGATACACTCCTCAGTAGTCAAGGATTTGACTCAGAGAAGCTAGGCTAATTAAAAAAGATGTGCTTAGGGAAAGAAAAATCTGTTGGGGTGAGGGAGAGAGGAAAAGCTCTTATGAATTTAATTGCCTGATTTTCCCAAGAGTCAGAATCTGACTAGATATCAAGAGAGGTTTAATGTGAGTATTCAGCTTTGCTCACGGAGTTGGGAACTTTGAGACTTGGTCATTTCTTGCACCATTCCCCAGTATCACCACATCACAGGGTGTGGGACAGTGTGATTAACTCTTTCCAAGTGTTTCAGGTCTTTTGCAAGATGCCATGTGGTATTCATGAGCAAATAGTCTGGGAGTCCAGTGTGCTCTCTGCCTACACACTTACTATATTTATATTCATTAATTCACTGAGAGTTTATTGAGCACCTACTATCTGTGAGGGCCAAGATGAGTAAGATACCATCCCTGTGTTTAAGGAATGTATCACTTAGTCATATCAGGAAATGTCCCCAAACACAGAGCCTTCATACGCTCACAGATGCGTGCTCTTCAAAGTGTGTTCAAGCTGCTGCCCACAGAGCCATGTAATCTTGGCCTCTAGACTAAAGCCTGGCTACTTTTTGCTTCATTTGAGGATTATTTTTTCTCCCTCTTTTCCCCTTTTTAGAACCTTAGTTACTCTGGGATGTTGCTGACAAGTTTGAATGTCTTTCACAACCTCCTGAGCTTTTGAGGATTGGAATAGGCTTCCTAATCTAGTTCATTCTAAGAGAAATTCTGAGTAATTTCTGACTTTATCCCTTAAAAGAAATAGGTCTCAGTGCTAGTTTAATGTAATTTAATTTTTATAATTTTTTTCTTAAATTTGTCAGTTATGTATGTCTACAAAACTTTTGGTTTGAAATGTTAATTTTATAATAAACAGTAGGAACAATAAGAAGGAACCGCTTAGAAATATGATAAACAGTTTGAAAATCTTAAAAGTAGGGATTTTGTTTTATAATTTTTAAAAAAGATTTATTTTTATTATGCATACTAGAACTGGGGTGCAGGAAAGAGGTGCAGGGGGTGAGAGGGTTCACCAGAGACAGATTGGGGAGCAGAACAGGTGACTCTACTGAAATACACTGCTGAGGAGAGCAGCGGGCAAAATGGGAAAGGTCTGTTGCACCATGTAGGTCAGCTTCCTGACCAGGGATCGAACTGGTGCTGCAGTGGCTGACAATAGCTTGATAGTGCTGAAACTTTAACCCGTGTGCCACCAAGGAGGCCATGTTTTATGATTAATAAGGCTAACCATGAAATGCCTATCCTGAGTAGGCAGACTCAAAGCCCTACCCATGGCTTCTCCGTTCTTTCCCCTTACTCATGCAAACAAAATTCTTTTTTTTTTTTTAAATCTCTGGAAGTATTTTTGAGCACAAGGGCTTGACTGTGAGAAATTCTGCCCCTGGTTTTGTCACCAGGCCCTTCCATTCCTGATACCCTCACAACAGTGCAGGGAGTTTTCTGACAAGAAAATTACTCTGCTTTTTCTCTAAGTGCAGTCAGCACCTTATCTGTTTGCCACTAGCTCATCGCCCCAGCTGGGTCTCTTCCACTAGCCCGTGCCCTGCTGGTGCCTAGCAGCAGTGTCAGGTGTCCTTCATGGAGACAAGGCTTCACAGAGTGTGTCTTATCATGTGAGCAAGCTTTAGACATTGCAAACACTGAGGGAACTTTGGACCCTCAAATCTCAGAAGCTTTTATAAGATTTTTATTCATGGCTAAAATTACATTTGCAAATGGCCTGAAACACTAACAATTTCAAACCCTTCTTTGTTATACAATTTGGTGAATATGATCAATAGTTTATGATAATGAGATAGCAGAAAATGGCTAAATCAGAAAATGATTCTTTACATCTTTAGGCATAGGGGTTGTGATTGACATGGTGTGTTGAAGGGGCAACATAAAATATACTGAATATTCACGTGATTTAAGGTAATTACAAATTTGACTTAGCCATTTCTTATCCAGAACACTTAAAATGACTTGTTAATGATTATCCTTTTCTCAGTCTTCTTGCTTATGAAGAGCTGTAAGAGCTGGAGAGGTTTCTCTGCATCTTTTACCATAAGCAGCATAACATATGAGAACGTAAAGAAGACTGGAAAAGTAATGGTTAATGGCATGCAGACTCCTGCCTTCCTTTCTTTCTGAGTTTTCCATCCATCTGCTTTCTTTATTTTTCTTTCCCATCTGCCATCTCCTATGGGCTGGGGGAAATTCTTTCTCAGTGTAGACAAGTAAAAGTGCCTGTTCTTGGTAATTCGTGTACTTGGAACCGGATATGCTGCTTATATTCAAGTGTAGAAATAGAAGTATTGAAGTTTAGCTGCTTTCATTTTCAGTGCATGGTTTCAGTATTCTGACTGGGGCAGGGGGCAAGCCCAAGGGCTCAGCACGTTGTTTAGAGGAGCATAGGCACTGCTGTTTTTAGAGAACCCAGATCAGGATTTAGGACATGGTTTTATTTTATTTTTTAAAAAGATTTATTTATTTATGCATACAAGCACTGGGGTATAGGCCAGACATGTGAGGGGGGTGAGAGGATTCACCAGAGACAGAGCGGGGAGCAGAACAGGCAGATGGACAGAAGTACACTGCTGAGGGGAGCAGCAGGCGAGGCAGGAGAGGGCTGCTGCGCCATGTGGGTCCCCTCCCTGGGCAGTAGCAGGGATCGAACTCGTGCTGCAGTGGCTGCGATTTGCTTCATAGTGTGTTGCTTAACCCACTGCACCACCAGGGAGGCCCCTAGGACGTAGTTTTAGGTAGTAACAGACAGTGACTGTTTCTGGTCATCCTAGTTTCCCACTAGGCACAATTATTTTGTTCTTTCTAAGACTTAGGATTCTTAAATATGAAATAGTGAAATTAGTGATTATTGCAAGTTTTTATTTAACTTTAATCCTGCTGGGTTTTGTTCTCTGAGAAGGCCCCAGGTAGTCTTTGGAGTAGTCCTGTTGCTGAGCCCTATTTGCTGTTCAGTCGGTGTCCCCTACAGAGCGCATGTGCTCCCAGTCAGTGTACTTAAGCAAGTCTTGTGTACTGTGCAGGGAAGTTGAAGTCTTGAGAGTAGCAGTCATAGTCAATTTCACTGATTTTTGCCAGGAGACATCCCAAGAGCTAGTTGAAATGCTGTGATCATTTAGACTGGTAGAACAAGTTGCCTATGGCCTACAGTGCCTGATTTGATTTCAAGTGGAAACAAAAAGGACTCGTACTCTTCCAATCAATTGCAACTAACAGCTTGTGCCCCATTATCTCTTCTTAAACTTTTCCAAATCTATTACAGCACTTCTCTGCCCTTCGGTGTGCCAAGTTCTACCTTCCTATTTTTTTTTTTCTTTTTGATCAAAGTTGATTCTGCTTTCACTTTTTAGGCTTTCAAGTTTACTATATGATTTAATACAGATCTCCCTTGACTTCCAGTGGGGTAACATCTCAATCAGTCTACCATAAAGTGAAAATATCCTAAGTCAAAGATACACTAACCTATAGGTTAGTGTACCTGCCTTAAATGTGCTTAAAACACCTAGTCTACAGGTGGGCACAACCATCTCACACAAAGCCTGTATGATAAAGTGTTGACCATCTCCTGTCATGTATTGAATACTGGACTGAAAGTGAAGGCAGTCTGCGGAGTGTGGGTTGTTTCCTGGTTGCTGTGGCTGCCTGAAGGGTGTCACTAGAGCATTGTACCTCATAGCTCTGACCCGGGAAAAGATTAAAATTCACACATTTGAAGTATGGTTTCTTACTGAATGTAGACTGTTTTTACAGCACTGTAAAGTCAAAAATCACAAACTGGGGACTGTCTGTATTTTGTCCTCCCTCCCCTTTGACCATTACATTTATGGCCCTGTGATTTTATCCAGCAAGAGTCCTATGTGGCATTTTTTGATAGTGGGGTTGGCAAGAATAGAATCAAATTGAAATTTGGAGTTTAAATGACCAAGGAAAATTCCTCTGACTTTTTGTTCAGTTTTGCCTTTGGAAAGAAAGATTAGCTTACTTTCAGTCTTTGGTCAAATAAGAAGTGCATGGTTATTAAAGCTGGGGCTATCAGGCAGTGGAGAAGTTGGTTGACCTTTATTTTATAGGACAACTTTTCCTTTCTGGTGAGACTAAAATGTAGGGTGAGTGGCATAGAGAGAGGCTGGGTAATGCAGACTTAAGTCTGAGAAGATCCCTCTCCTCCTTCATTCCATTGTATGAACTGTCATGGTGGAAATCATTTTAGACAAACCAGCTTACAAGCTCTATCTTGGTTACTGTTACTTTTTTTTCACTTAACTTGGTATAGATTATTGGCTTAAGCTGTGTTCTCAAAAATCCTTAAACAGTAAAGCCTACATATATTTTTTAGTATTCTTTGATTCCTGGTTAGAAACTAGGACAATCAGATTTGTTTTTACTTCTTGCCTTTATGGATTTAATGGAGGCCCAGGCCTGCCCACCTTTTGTGCTTCTTATCCAATTAGAACATAAACTGCGTTTCAGATCCCATGTGGAGCATTTGTGCTGTGGCCAGGCTGAAAGTTCTCATGTACTGAATTTGGAAAAACTGAGTATCTGGAGATGCCTTGTCTGCCTTGCTCCAAGTCATCCTGTGTTCTAGAAAGTGGTGGTACCTTGATTTTTCTCTCCTGATAAGAGTATCTCCATCTTCACTTTCTCACACAGGGAAAATGACAGTTTGTAGCTGCTTAGAAATTTAATGTTAAGGATATCTGCAGAAGTACTTTGTTTTTGCTCGAGAGGGGGAAACACTTCAACTTCCATCCACATGCAAAGTTATTTTTTGGTACTTTCAGGGTTCATTCGGAGAAAAAGGGGGAAAAAATGGTTTCCACCAAGTGACAGATTTATACACATCACCATCATTTAACATTTTTTTTTCTTTATTCCTTATTTCTAAGACCATTTCCCCAGATACTTGACTGGGACAATTATGCTTTCTTTACTTCTTATCTTTCCTTTGTTTTCTTCCCCTATTCTTCTTTTTGTGGGTGTGTCTTCTCTTTTGGTGGTTTTTTTTCCATCTTTATTTTCTGAACTTATCTCCTGGTTCCTCGTTTCCTGCATGCCACTAACTATTTTCATTAGATATTAATTGATTTGTGAATTCAGGCTGAATTGCATCATCAGCAGATGGCGGATCCAGACCTGTTGGAAGAGTCCTCATCCCTCTTGGAGCCAAGTGAGATGGGAAGAGGCACGCCTTTGAGACTTGGGTAAGTACCACTTCCGTTCTCCCCTAGCCGGTGGGGTCATATTCCTTTTTGTTGTTCAAAAGAGCAGTGAGACTGGGCATTCATTTGCCTCTAGGATACACTGTCTTCTGAACCTGTTGGGGGTATTCCTGAGTCACTTTGGATTCACTTCCTGAGTTGTTCTGTCAACCCTCTGCTGGGTTCAGAAATAAAACTTTGCAGCCACATGCCATAACAGTGCATAGTCTCATGTTTGTCATCTTTGCCCCTCTTCTCTCACTTTCCTTCTTTGTCTTCAAGCCTCTCATCCCACAGCATGGAATAGAGTTCCCAATCTGGCTCTTCTCCCCACAGCTTCGTGGCTGGTGTGATTAACCGGGAGCGCATCCCTACTTTTGAGCGCATGCTTTGGCGGGTGTGCCGGGGGAATGTGTTCCTGCGACAGGCTGAAATCGAGAACCCCCTGGAGGATCCTGTGACTGTAAGACAAGGAAATTGCATCCCGTGGAGTAGGTCTTAGAAAGGGAGCCCAGCACAGTAACACAGCCTGGTGCACCCTCAGTCTGACCCTTCCGGAGGAACCCCTAAGTTTATCCCTGCTTTGATGAGGATTCGAAGGCCTGCTCTTTTCCTCTTAACTTCCCTCATGTGTGTGCATATGATGTGTATGTGACATAGGCATATACATTTTCAAGTCTGACGTGTGTAGATATTATTTTGATTGGAAATGTTTTTCCCAGGTATTTTAAAGTTTAGTTTTATGTATTTCCTATAACTTATCTTGGACCAAAAGAAAATTGGTTTTCTATGAAAATTAAATTAAGTAAGACATCTGGTTCCAAGCTTGGTAATATCCATGTGCAAAAAGAGGAGATATATCCTAAATGGTGATCTTTTTAAGTTGATAACTTTTAATTGGTGAGGATTTTTGTCTACTTGTTTGTTGGAAGAATTAGAAATGTAGTTTGAAATACATCCATTGGTCAAGATAGGATGAACTTCCCCATCCAATGACTTGGAATGTAGGAGCAGCTTAACATAATGGAACAGAATTCTTTACATTAAATCTACATTACTTGGGATGAGTCCTGATTTCAGGGATCCTAAGCAAAGATGAAATGTTCTGCAAGAAATGTACCCCACTTTCACACTGGTAGTATTTAGAGGCCTGGAGTAGTATTTTCTGTTCTAAGTCATGGTTCGGTTTTCTTAAATTAGTATTCTTTACCTAAGAAGAGCAATTGGCCTGCTGGCACCTTTCAGCAGGCAGGCCGTGCAGCTAAAACTGAGTCAGCACTGTGGCTGTGTCCTAGGTAGTGCCCAGGAGTGTGGGGACACGTAGTTTATCCAGCACAGTCTGAGTCTTCCTGAATGCTGTCCCTGAGTGGTGGACAGAACCGGAATGCAGTCACACTAGTATGGGGCAGCTCCCAGGGATACTCAGCCAAGTTTCTGGGCAACAGAATGATTTTCTCAACAAAAGCAGGGAGCTCTGGGTTTAGATCTCCAGCGCAGAGCAGCTGCACAAAGAGTGTGCTCCAGTTATTCATAAAGAATTTAGGAATTTAAACCTCTTGAACTTTATTCTCTTCATTCCTCGTTCCTTTTATTTGTCCAAAGTTTTGTTTTCTTATTGTAAAAGCTCATAGGAATATGAGAGGATGAAGGTAGCCAGAGACAAACCTGGTTAACAGCCAGCGTCGCTTACTTCTCTCATTTTCCTTCCAGTTTCTCTGCCCCATGCCCCCACACCTCCTTCCAGTCCTTATATTACTTTAGGTGTCAACTTGGCATGGGAATGGATGGCCTTCCTCTCTGCCCTGTCAAGTTTAAATTAGTATGAATCATGAGAGTCTACATCAACAGCCTTCCAAGCTACTCAGCTCCTTGCAGTTATTCAGCCCCCCCATACCTAGGAATTTCTAAGCATAGGAACAGACAGAAAAGGCTTCCTTCTCTTTCCTCTCCACACTCATGTTGTTCAAACAATGTAAGATTTAAAGTTGAATTGGTAAATGTGGTTAAAGAGGAAAATTAGAGATTACAAGGCACATGTTCTTATAGTGGAACCTAAGATATGGATTGAGGATAGCGTTTCTGGCATAGGGTGTTCATATCCTGTTGTTCCTGTAGCACAAAGAAAGTAAGTTCTTAAAGCTCTCTTCTGGATTAACAGTCTGAACTCTCGATTTTTGGTTGGGGGCCTTAGGGCGACTACGTGCACAAGTCTGTGTTCATCATTTTCTTCCAAGGTGATCAGCTGAAAAACAGAGTCAAGAAAATCTGTGAAGGGTAAGAGATGTCTCCCAAGGGTGCAGCCAGGCCTCCCTCGCTATTAATTCTTAGAATACAGTCTAGTGAAAACCTCTTTAGTGTACTCTTGACGTGGTGAAAACATCTTTAAGTAGTGTTATAGCTACTTTAAACAATTAGAAATGGCTTAATTTCATTTTTTAAAAGTACCACCACAATCAGTTTCCTTTCCTTTAAAAAAAGGTATCAAGAGCTGGTGGTTTATAAATACTACATTATTCTAGAACAGTGGGTCTGCTAGCTTAAACTTTTCTAAAATTCTGCTCATAAAACTTTTTTCATGCTGTTTTTCTCTAATAATGTAGAGAGAATTACATCCCAGAATGTAAAAAAAGTCTGAGGGGAATTTAATATCTGGACAGAGAATGTCAAGATAGGTCAAATGTCACTGCTCTATCCATAAACCACTTCCCACAAATGTTTATTGAGTAGTACATCAGCCTGAACTAATCCTGTTTTGGTCCTTCTAATAAACTATAATTGCTTTCTGAGGTTTTTTTTAAATTAGAAAGATTAAGACACGTCTATGTTCCTCAGGCAGTGTCTGTACATTCCAGGTTCCGGGCTTCACTCTACCCCTGCCCTGAGACTCCACAGGAGAGGAAAGAAATGGCTTCTGGCGTTAACACCAGGATCGATGATCTCCAAATGGTATATGGAGGGCTGGAGGGAATTTGTTTTTATGAAACACTGTACACTGTAATGGAGCTTTCTCCTTCCCTGAGACACCAACAGTTGGTTTATTAGGTACCTACAGCAGCCAGGTAACAAAAAAAAAAGGTAATGTCAATGGGGAAAAGTTTCAGGGAATACTGTTAAAAATAGCATTAATCGACCTCAAACAAAACTGTTGCTTAGAATGTTCAGTTCCTCTCCTCATGACTCTGAGGTATTTTTTATAGTTAAAAAAAGTAAAGAGTGTGCTTAATTAAGAAAATATGTAAAAAGTCAGTTCTGTCTCCTCACACCCACACACTCAGTCTATCTCTTCTCTGCTCAGTAGCTTGGTATGTATCCTTCCTGTCACCTTGGATCTTAACCACCACACGATCCAGCCAGCAGCTCTGGTATGACTCTTACACCCCAAAAGAAATTGCGTTAGATTTTTACTAAAATAGTATGTGTGCTTGACTCACGCCGTGGTAGTCACAGGGTTCTAAGGAAGAAGTCGTTGAGTTATGCAGGCATGGGGAAAGGTGGTCAGTTGGACCAGCTTTGTTCCTTGTTGAAACATTAAATAAATATACTGGCTCCTAAAGGCAGTTCCAGCCAGCAATGGCAAAATTGTCAGATATGTTGTAACTCCCATTTCAACACCCTTTCTCAACTTTCCCTCCCACCTGCACTGTATATGACCCACCAACTCGATTTATTGCCGGCTCCTCTTGAGGTACACTTAATCTGTTTACCCCAGGAAGACGGGTTCTTAGAACTGCTGATGGGTTTATAGGTAGTATTTGTACATTCTGGCTCCAGAACTGTCTTATCCCCTCCCAGGTTTAGGGGTAGATTTTAAAGAGCATGTACAATAGTTATTGTAAGTGGCCAGCATTTGATTTTTAAAATACCAGCCTTATGAACTGAAACTTTAAAAATAGATTGAATACCAAGGAATGAATTGTGGGGATGGGGATGGAGAAAGAAAAGCAAATAGAATATTGCTTGCAGGTTTATTTAGCAGCCTTCCAGAAGTATTAATAGTAATTGTAAAATGGTCAGCTGCCAGAAGGGAAGAAAGTAGCTCTCCTTTATTCTCAAGTGATACAAGAATTCCCTTAGCTTGCCCTGGCTTTTTTTTTTTTAACTTCTCTATAGAAGTCACTTTCTAATGCCCAAAACAGTTTTTCAGAGAGTAGTTACTACGTTTTCTCTGAACTGATTTGAAGAGCCATTTATAAGGAATACTTGTGCAGGAATGGTTAGTATGTAGCTTTCCTACTTCACAGAAACGTGGACGTTTAAGATAGATTCTCAAGCAGAAGTGTGGTGGCAGGTTGCTTGCCCAGTTCCTTCCATTTGGAAGAAAGGGGCTTAGCTCCTCTGCTGCTATTAGAATCTTAAAATATTTGGCAATAGATAGAGTGATAGAAAGCAAAATGCCTTTTCCTTACTCCAGCCTACCAACAATAAAATTAATCAGTTTATGGCGTTTTACTTACATTGTTCTGTAATATACTCATCTTGGTCTGTGATTCCTCTGAAGGAAATCTGTACTGCCTTCCAAAGGATTAGCACTGACCCTCACCCCTAAGAGCCTGACATAAAGATAAAGGCTTATCTGCCCCGTGATGACAGTATATGTGGGCGTCTCTACTCCCTCTCATGGCCATGGGTCCCACTGACCCCACAGTGTCTCCTGTCCTCTGGCATGGAGTGTCTCCTGGCATTGGCAGACGGACTAGTTCAGCACAGTCCTCTTTCCCACAGTTCTCTGATGCTGGCTTATGTTCAGGCTACTGTTTTAAGTATGAATGTGTTGACTTTGTCAACACTTGGGCCTGTGATGCTAACTTCTTTGAGTCTGAGTTACACGCACCATGTGGAAAGTCAGTGCCTTTTAAAGATCCAAGTAAAGGCCAGTGAACTCCATTTGTTGTGCCATGGATTTGATGGTGAGATTAAACACACGCAGAAAAGCTAAAAACCATTTTTCAATTTCTCTTCAGTTTGAAGCTAAATAAAAATGAATATTAGTAACTAAAACTCTAATTTCAATTTGGCAAAAAAAAAAAGTCTTTCTAGCCAGAGAAAGAACAACCTAGCTTCTAGCAACCCTACTTAGAAAGCTGTGCCTCCAGATCCACAAAGAACTAACCAGACTAAACAGAAAAAAAGAAAACAACCCAGTCAAAAAATGGGCAAAAGAGCTAAAAAGGCAATTCTCCAAAGAGGA
>JAGFMF010011782.1:416521-483568 GCA_019455555.1 Galemys pyrenaicus | reverse complement strand
TGTTCTGCTCCCCACTCTGTCTGGTGATTCCTCTCACCTCCCGCGACTCTGGCTTGTACCCCAGCTCTTGTATGCATAAATAAATAAATCTTTAAAAAAAAAACAAATGGGAGAAAAGACCTCTGGATCTGGGGTTGAGCCCGCCCCTTTGAGTAAGTGTGCTCAGCTAAACTGCAAGGGACTAGGGGATAAGAGTAGGTAGCTAAGGTAGAGAGATAGAGAGCACACTTTGCCTTCTGCATAAAATGAGTATAGAATAATCACTTGAAGGCAGGGAGATGAGAGTGTCTCTGGAGAAGGAGGTTTCTGTTTTCTTTGATTTCACATTTTGAGAATTAAATATTTTTCACATGAGGCTATTCTTCCTGACACTTAATTTAAATCACTCATTGTAAATTTCGTAGTTAGTCCCAGTTTCCCCAAAGATTATGATTGGGGTGGAATTTACATAAAAGAAAGTACACAGTTTATGTGTACAGTTTGGGAGTTTTGTTGAACGTGGATAACCTAATTTCAATGTGTGTATTTAATGTTGCCAGGAACACAGTGGTTCTACCGTGCCCTCCATTTTGAACAGGATGCAGACAAACCAGACTCCCCCAACCTACAACAAAACTAATAAGTTCACATATGGCTTTCAAAATATAGTAGATGCTTACGGAATTGGAACCTACCGAGAGATAAATCCAGGTGCAAAAAGCTTGACTCTTTTCCTTCTAGAGATTTCATATGTTTGTTGTTTGTTTGTGTTGTTCTTTTTTATTTAACCGCCTTACTTTAAATGCTATTAAACGTGTAGCTTAAAACTAAAGATGTTTTCAAGAATTCAGCTTCCATGTAGTCCTTGCAAAGAATTGACACTTTGACACAAGTTTGTTTCTGGGTGGCACGCCTTCAAGAGGAGGCATTATCCAAGCTGTGTGGGTTGGATTTCCATGTGCCCTCAAAGCAACCAAGCTCCTATCCTTTCCAGCGCACCTTTCGCGGAAATTGCTTTAAGCAAAATAATGTTTTTTACCAAGACATCTGATATTTTAAAATGGCTTCCCTGTTCCAGGTTAGAGAAAAATAGAGGGACAGTGACCATTTTAGGCACAGAGCAGATTTCTCCTCTCTCTGGAGAATTGTTAAATCAGAAGTCTAAGGATTCATTTTCAGCTGTGCCCTTCAGCAGATCTGCTTTACACTAAGTTCTGGGCTTTCTTTTGCCTCCCCACAGCTTTTATTTAGCTGGGAAGTGGTTGCTGTGCAGAAGAGAGCTGGCCTGCCCCAGCAGCCATGTCTAGGGGTTGGGAAGCAGTCAAAGAACAGGCCACACTGTTGCTGAGGCTGTAGACAAAACTCTGATGTCCTGTGTTCTTTGTTTAAAATGCTGGCAGTGGCTCAGATGCTGTGGGAGCTGCTTTGTGTGCAGATACTGTCATGGAAGATTTTCTCTGCAACCACTGCTGTCCTACAGCTTGGAAATAAGTCACCTTCCACTGATACTAGAGTGTGGAGAGGAATGTGATGTGTGGGAGTTGTTCAGATTTCCATGCTTTATTTCCTTCTTTCTTTGGTTTCATTGTAGCACCGTATACCATCATCACTTTCCCTTTCCTCTTTGCTGTAATGTTTGGGGATTTTGGCCATGGCATCTTGATGACCCTTTTTGCTGTATGGATGGTGTTAAGGGAAAGTCGAATCCTCTCCCAGAAGAATGAGAATGAGGTAATGTTTGAATTACATCTGCATTGGACTAAAACTTTCAAATTTCTCAAACCTTTATTGTGAAAATTGTGGCCTGGAAGCCTTTTATCCTTAAATGTATAGAGAAATTACAGAAACCACATAGAGAATAGGTAAGTTGTGATCATTATAAAGAGTCGGCATGCTCTGAAAGTGAATTTCTTGTTAGCATTGTATTTTGGTCTTTATTTCATGTTCTTTGACTCAAGACAGGGTAAAGTGGTGTGAGAGAAAGGGTCTAGTATATTCTAAGTATCAGTGTCATTTAGCTGCATGAGGTCATTGACATCTTTCCTCTGGTTCACAGATGTTTAGCACTGTGTTTAGTGGCCGATACATCATTCTGTTGATGGGCATGTTCTCCATCTACACTGGCCTCATCTACAATGATTGCTTTTCCAAGTCTCTTAATATCTTCGGGTCATCTTGGAGCGTACGGCCGATGTTCACTAAATACAACTGGACGTAAGTTGCCGATGAAATGAAAAAAAGTCGGGCCTCCCCTGGTGGCGCAGTGGGTTAAGCAACGCACTACGAAGCGAATCGCAGCCACTGCAGCACGAGTTCGATCCCTGCTGCCGGCCGGGGGGGAGGGGGGGGGGACCCACAGGGTGTGGCAGACCTCTCCTGCTGTGCCCGCTGCTCCCCTCAGCAGTGTACTTCTGTTGATCTGCCTGTTCTGCTCCCCGCTCTCTGTGGTGAATCCTCTCACCCCCCACACCTCTGGCCTGTACCCCAGTGCTTGTATGCATAAATAAATAAATCTTTAAAAAAAAAAAAAAGAAATGAAAAAAGTCAAAGGTTGTTGCTTTCATGTTCAGCTCTGACCTTCCAGATAAGCAGTAAACTAACACTTCTTTAGGAAGCGGTCGATAGCATCTCTGTTTAAAAAGAGTGCAGCATCCCCTCTTCTCATGTTGCAGCCTCAGAGGTGCTTTCTGATTCATTAAGCAGTATTCAGGAATTGAAACTATAAGTAAACACACTGGTTTTCTTTGCAAATTAAAAGCAGCTCCCATAAATTCCCAGCAAGACTGTATGGAATGTTTATAGTATGGTTAGTTTGTCTTTTTATTATCAGCCCCTTTCTCTCTCAATGTTAGTCCCTTTTATTAAGGAGACAGATAGCAGTGAGAGTTTCCTTGGTGATCAGTTTCTGAACCCCATTAGATTCCCTTTCCTGATAAAAAAATAAATGGCAGCTTTTCTCCTGCATGGTAGGGAGGAGACGCTTCGGGGGAACCCTGTTCTCCAGCTGAACCCAACTGTCCCTGGAGTTTTTGGTGGACCCTACCCTTTTGGCATTGATCCGGTGAGACCACTTCTTTCCCACATGTCTAATACCAACTGGTTAACTGTGACCCTGCAGTGAGAGAATTAAAGTGAAGATAAGTAGTTATTTGGTTTTTAGGTGACATATTTTTGGAGGATTTTGGTGTATCAGTCCAGAGTATTTCAAATCCATGAGAACCAAGTGCCTTGGGGAGCCAAGAACTTTTCCACACTGCTTTTTTCTGAGGTGGCTAATAATACTAAGTCTGGGAAGAGTGATTTTCAAGAGTTCTCCCCAGCCCTATTTATTTCTATTTAACTTGGTTTGACTTTTATTTTGGTGGATGCTTTAACAAAGCAGAAATACTCTTTCTTAGATTTTAGATTTCCATTCTTACCTTACATACTTGGAAAAATTTATCCTGGAATTTATCTTTTTTTTTTTTTCCCAAATACTTAGGTAAATATTATGTGCTTAAAGGGGAAGGGGATTTAAAAATAAGCTCTAGACAGTAAAGATTATAAAGTTCCAGAGGAAAAATAGGTCATTTGGGGTAAATAGATTAAGGTTTCTTGTTTAAAAAAAAAATCTGACCTTTAGAAAATATTGCAAATTGGTGAGGAGAAATGTGTATAAAAGCATAGAGATAAGGAGATACAGTTAATTCTTTTAATCGCTGTGGAAGCAAATGTTATTGAACTGCTTAGAAGGCAGTGTTCTAAGCCAGAGCATATCTGATTTAACCCTCAAACAGTTCTGTTGGGCAGATACTGCCATCCCTATTATACAGTTAAAACAGGCTTGGAAAGGCTTAATGACATGTCACACAAGTATTTAAAGATGTTCACTGAATCTTTATTGTCTGCAAGGCATAGTGCCTGCTGGGAAAAATAGACAATTGTCAGACTTAGCCTTTGTCCCCATGTAGCTTGGAGTCTAGGATGCATCATACTTACATAGTGTCCTCTAGTTGTTTTGTTGTTGTTATTGCAGACATCTCATAGGATGCTTACCAGGTAAATACTGAATTATAGGGTAGATGATGAGAGACTGTGGGACACGGTTAAATGTCCAGGCAGTAGCAGTTGTAGAGCTGAATTTCAAGCAAAACTGGACCCGGAGAGAGAACCAGCCACAAGTTTTTAATTTAGAGGTCACTGAGGATAACCATGAGCGCATCATTTCAGAAAAAAAAAGATGCCAGGAGAGATGGTGGGTGTTCTGACTCATCATGCTAGGGAGTCTGCACCTGAGCCTGGAGCTGACAGTGGGCTGAGGGGAGGTTTGGCACAGGGTAATGACCGCATCAGAGCTGTGACCTGGGAAATGTAATCTGATGACCAGTGGAGGCAGAAGAACTGTCAGGGGAATATTACAAACTTAAGTAATTAAGTTGGTAAAAAAGCTTAAGAAAATTAATAGTTAAAAACGGGTGTAATAACAGCAAAACCCAGTCTGTGGGACATCTACAAGATCACCTACCTAATTTCTCTCACAGATACCTTGTATAGAATTTTAAAAAGATGGGCCTCCCTGGTGGCGCAGTGGGTTAAGCAACGCACTATGAAGCAAACCGTAGCCACTGCAGCACGAGTTCAATCCCTGCTGCTGGCCAGGGAGGGGACCCACATGGTGCGGCAGACCTCTCCTGCTGTGCCCACTGCTCCCCTCAGCAGTGTACTTCAGTTGATCTGCCTGTTCTGCTCCCTGCTCTCTGTGGTGAATCCTCTCACTCCCCCACACCTCTGTCTTGTACCCCAGTGCTTGTATGCATAAATAAATAAATCTTTAAAAAAAAAAAAGAATTTAAAAAAGAGAGAGAGATGGAGGGAGAATCTATAGATTAAAGACTTTAGACCTGTGTAGACCTTACCTGGACTCTACTTTGAAAAAGGGACTTATGTTTTAAAATGGGCACAAGAAAATTTGAATACTGACTATATATTTCATGATAGTAAGGAATTATCATTAATGCTTTTAGGTATAATAGTATTGTGGTCATTTTTTAAAAATTAGTCCTTTACCTTTTAAAATTCCACATTGACACATTTACAGGTAAAATGAAATGATACCTGGATTTTGCTCAAAATACTATGGAGGCGAGGAATGGGATGGGAGTATGATAAGACCAAATCAGCCATGAGTCAGGCAGTTGACTGCACTTGCTGAAGCTCAGTTGTGGGTTCCCAGGAGCGTTAGACTATTTTCTCTACTTAAGTCTGTGTTTAGAAGTTTCCACAGCTTCATGAGAACTTCTAAAACGTAAGTGAATAATGATTTTCCAATTTTCTACTTAAGAACTTTTGTGTGTAATACCTTTCTTGTTTGCTTGGATTGAGGCAGATTTGGAACATTGCAACCAACAAACTGACCTTCCTCAACTCCTTTAAGATGAAGATGTCTGTTATCCTTGGTATCATCCACATGCTGTTTGGAGTCAGCCTGAGCCTCTTCAACCACACGTGAGTCACTTTGTTTCTGTCACAACACGTCACATAGTTTAAAGAAATGGTAATACGTTTGGAGAAAGGATTGGTAACTGTTTTGTTCTCCATTAAAGAAGTGCTTTTATAAAAATCTTCTTAAATGAGACTAAATTAAGATTAGCCCTTTAATAATTTATAGTTGTGGTAAAAATCTTTGAAAACCTTTGTGCAATGTGAGTGGGTTTTTCCCCCCTTTTATGTAAGTCACATAAAATTAGGTAAGGTAGGCACAGAATATTCTAGATTTTCCTCTCTTTCTTGTGGGAAATTAGTAGGGATGGTCCTGGAGCTCTTTAAGATGCGAAACTTTGGAAGTCAGAGGTAATTTATGTCTTTGTTGCCTCTGGTGCTTCAGGCTATTGCTTCTTAAGGTGCTAAAGATAGACTTGAGGGAGCATTAGGTAAAAATCAAGTAAGTTCTCCACTTGGGTTAGGGGTAACCTAACACTTTTTTCTCTCTTCCTTTTTAGCTATTTCAAGAAGCCCCTGAATATCTACTTTGGATTTATTCCTGAAATAATCTTCATGACCTCTCTGTTTGGCTACTTGGTTATCCTTATTTTTTACAAGTGGACAGCCTATGACGCCCATACATCTGAGGAAGCACCAAGCCTTCTGATCCATTTCATAAATATGTTTCTCTTTTCCTACGGTGACTCTGGCAATTCAATGCTATATTCTGGACAGGTGTGCCAACCCAGGGATGAACTGTCTTAGGGGCTTACTGTAGTCAGAAAACCAGATATTTCTCTTCCTTTTTTTTTGCACATAGACGAACTGGGGTATAGGTCAGAGGTGCAGGGGGTGAGAGGATTCACCAGAGACAGAATGGGAGACAGAACAGGTTACTGAAATACACTACTGAGAGGAGCAGTGGGCAAGAAGGAGAAGTCTGCTGTGCCATGTGGGTCAGCTACCAGGGAGGCTCCTGAGAAGACAGATATTTCTGTCACCAAAAAAAAAAAGCTTTAGGGGCCTCCCTGGTGGTGCAGTGGGTTAAGCAACGCACTATGAAGCAAACCGCAGCTCTACAGCACAAGTTCGATCCCTGCCGCCGGCCAGGGAGGGGACCCACGTGGCGCAGCAGACCTCTCCTGCTGTGCCCGCTGCTCCCCTCAGCAGTGTACTTCAGTTGATCTGCCTGTTCTGCTCCCTGCTCTCTGTGGTGAATCCTCTCACCCCCCCCCAACACCTCTGGCCTGTACCCCAGTGCTTGTATGCATAAATAAATAAATCTTTTTTTAAAAAAAAAAGCTTTAAAAAAATCCCTTTTGTTGTATTTGGTTTACAGGCAGTAATTCCAGATCTAAATGTAGCCAGTCCTCCTTATTCAGGAAGGACTACTGTAAATCTGTATCCAGAACGGGTAGAATTTACAACTTTTACTCTGTGGGACAGTTGGTGGGCTTCACCACAACACCTGCTAATTATTTTGAGAAACTGGATAGTGTTATTCATAGACCAGAAGAAAGTACTGCTAGGGGTAGGGAGGGGAATCTGTGCTGGCTTTGGAAATTGCATGTTTGACTCATGTGACGTGCCTGTCCTTTTTTGCTTTGCAGAAGGGAATTCAGTGTTTCCTGGTAGTGGTTGCGCTCCTGTGTGTACCTTGGATGCTACTGTTTAAACCACTGGTCCTTCGCCATCAATATTTGAGGAGGAAGCACTTGGTGGGTATATTTCTTTTGCAGAAGGTTACTAGAATTTTTTTTTAAGATCAAGGCAGTTCCTCATTGGACATAATGAACTGTACATAACTCTGTGTCCTCTTAAAATGTATTTGTATCATATCCCAGCATGAGCACTGGGCCTGCTGCAATGAGAGAAACATTTATTTGCTGCTTGGACATCTGGAGTCAGCTTTGAGTGGCTCGAGTAGATAGAACAAGTTTTGACCTTTCCTGGTCATGCTTGGTTCTTGCTGTGCTCAGCAAACTCCAGGCCTGGGCCTGTCGAAATGCAGCATCAGCCAAAGCAAAGCTGCACAAGCTGCAGATGGGTGAGCTCACACATGTGGTTTGCCTGCGCTACCACAGGGCTGATACCAAGACAGTTTCTTTAGAAATGGACTGTGATACTTTCCCCAATCAAAGCTTGGTTTAAAATACATTATTTTTTTCTTTGTAAAACCAGCACACATACATGTGTTTACTTAGTGTATGTGTGTCTATGAATTTCTCACACACACACACAGAGTTCAGTTGCCAGATGTTCTTTTCGGGATGTGCAGTAATGCTTATTTATTACACTGCCTGGGAAAACCCAGAAGATCTTGTTGCATGACTCTCTGTTAGATTATTACTCCTGCAGCTGAGTTACAAGACCCTCCTTCTCCCTTTTCTGACCATCTTCATCCTCCATGTACCCTCCATTCGTCTCCCCCTTCACTCCTCCCCTCTTTTGTTTCCTTCTCCCTTCCTCTTTTCTTCCATTCACTATCAGGAAGGGCAACCTGTGGAGGCCCCAGTCAGCCCAACCCCGAGCCAACAGGGACTAGAGGCAGCAGCGGCTGCAACAGTGAGTGAATTAAAACCAACAAATCATCACATTTTGTTTAAAGAGGTGGCAAACAGTGCAGCAGAATTCTTTTTAACTATATTGAGAGCATGGGACATGTGTGTTCTTGGGAAGTATGTCCATGTTACTCATTGAAACCATGGCAGAAAAGATTTCCACCTCTTACAAGTAGATTCTGATATCTTTGCCGTTGGTCTACTAAGATTCTATTCACGTATGTAAGTACAGTCACGTCTATGGAAGCAGAGCGGCTTTTGTACCTCTCCGAGTCCCACTGTCTTGATCCAAGATGGTAGCTCTTGGTCTCATCCACTTCCGTGTCTGTATTTTGTCACCATACATTAGATGATTTTCAGCATGGAGCAAGAACATCCCTATGATTCTTGATTTCCCTGCCCTTTAAAGTTCTGCTTGAGCGTGATGCTGGGACATTTGGTCCTTTTCAGCTGTGATTTAACTCTTTCCAGTGGAAGTTTATATGTGTCTACACTCAGCTGTTCCAGTGAGACCACCATTCTGCTGAGTGTCTTGTGTCTCTCTATCTCTGGTGTAATAACCCAAATCATCTTCTGTTTGGATCTTCGCTTCCTAACTAACTCATCATCAGTAACAGTACTTTGTCCTTAAAAATATCTCTTAACCAAATCTTATAATGTACTAACTATCAAATTGTTCTATTCCAGCTGATGAAGCTATAAGATTTTAAAATCTTACCAGTAGCAATTACTCATGTACTGTTGTGTACTCATTACATCAAACTCTTAAAGAAAGTGAAATATTTATTTACTTCATAAGAGGTTTCTGATCATTTTAAACTTAGAAAACTGCTATAATCATCTGCATAGAACAAGTCTAGAAGGGCTGATATTTTTGACCAGAAAGTATCTTACTGTTGTTGCTTCAAATTATTTTCTGGTACTTTCTCCTTCCCTATGAGAAATGTAAAAATAACAGCTGTAAAGCACATATTTTCCATTTAATGACATTCTTTCTGTGAGCTTTTCTTTCTGCTAGTCTTAGTATACTTAAAGTGTGCTTCTAAGATCTTAATGCTTTTAAATCTGCCATCCTTGTCTATGATGCTCTCCAAATTAAAAGATCCCAGTCTGGAAACCTGCACATTCATAAGGTCTTCTTAGCCCACTGGTTCTTTAGTCAAATAGCTATTTTGAAGGCATCTAGATGATCATTCTCCAACAAAGGCCCTGGATTCTTGACCTCCCATGGCTAAGAATATGAACATTGATCCATTTTTGCTCTATTCTAGTCAGTGTTGTTTTGGTTGCCTATAAGTGGTATATCACAGTTTAATTTTTTCTTTTCATTTTTCTGCTGATGTGTGTGTCTCATCCCCCTTCCCACAACTCTCATTCCCTTTGTGCCTAAAAGACACTTGTTAGTGTCTGACTGGGAGGTGTAAGTTGTCTGCCTCTCACATTATCTGGTGGCTGGGGGGAGCTTCAAAAATGGTCTTCTGCTTTAGTTGCCTTGAAGTCGGAAGCAGGCCCCCTCAACCCTGTAACCCACCCCGGAACGCACTGGAGTCCCCTTCTGGCCCCAGGACTTGTACTTTCAATCCTCCTTTTGAGGGTTGTCAAAGTGGAATGTGTGCACAGCCTACGGGTGTGTCCATGGTTCCTGGGTCTGACTACATATCAGAATCACCTGGTAAACTTTAAATCTGTTTCTTAGGGAATTAAAACAGATAAGTGAAAAAATAAAGATGGCCCACAACTCCATAACCCAGAAAATCCCCTAATAACATTAGAAACTAAAAGTAATAGGTACACTTGGTTAGAGACACAGAAGTACTGAAAGTGAAAGTCTGTCCCCCTTCCACTCCCCTCCTCAGGGGTGTTGTTAATAGTTGGGAGGATTGCCTCCAAAAGGCCTTCTGCATATATAACTTATCCTCTATGGAGATAAACATGTATATGTGTATGCACGTGTGTGTATGTATTTAAAACACATTAGCAATTGTGTTTTAAATTAGCTCTCTTCTAACCCTCACTTTATTAGTCATTTTGCTTTTGTTTTTTTTTAATTTAGTGACTCTGAGATGGTTTCATAGTAATACTCGTCTTCACAGTTGCCTGGCATTCCGCAGACTATTGTTGGAGATGCTAAAATTATATAATCACTTTCTTTTTTTTAATATAATCACTTTTTTAAAAAACTGATGGATGTGTTACTTGTTCCCAGTTCTTTACTATTATAAATAACACTGTCGGAAATGTCCTTGACCGTGTATCTTGATAAGTTTCCAGCAGTGGGATTGATGCATCTCAGAGACTACGTTACAGTTTCAATTTTGAGAGACAATCAAAATTACTATATAATTTGTACTTGGGGGGATATTTGTTAAGTCAGACTTCCTAGGCCCCATCCCAGACCTAATGAATATGGTTTCTGAGGGCAATATTCGATATCCATTTAATGAAATGCAACTTTCAAGGTGATTCTGTTGTAGCTGGTTGTCTGACCAGCGTGTGGGAACCACTGCTGGAAGAGGAAGGAGAATGCACCCGAGCCCCAAAGTCAGGAACTCACCTGACCTCACCAGCAGCAAAGCTGTGACAGACCTCAGAGCACTTGACCAGCCAGCCTGTTTAGGCATGGTGCAACCCGAAGCCATTTTGCAGAATAGTCCCCAAAAGTTTGTCTCGCTTGGCTCCCCAGACAGAAACCATTAAATGAGTCTGGGGACTGTCTTCAGCACCTTCCACTATAGCACTGATGTATAGCTATCAGACGTAATCCCTATTCTGCCTGGTTTTTGTAGCCAAAGAATCCTGTTGAGTGAGTAAATCAAACTTTTCTAAATCAAGTTGACTTAGAGACTCTGCCTCTGGAGACCCTTCTGAAAACGTGCCTGGGAAGTGAGAAGTAAACACCCAAACAGCATCTGCCCACAAAAGAGTTACTCTAACATCTGGGATCCTCCATTGAAGGAAAGAAGCCTCCCTTATGTAACATAGATATATGTTTCTCACCACCCCCTCTCTCCCAAGTCAGCATTCTCCATGAACTTTTTCCTTCCCTGATCTAGGAAGCCCTTTGTTCCTGGGCAGAGGCTGGTACATTTCTGGGAGAGGATGCTGGGACTCTTGGACTTCTATTGAAAGCTTCTCAGACCGTTACAATCACCCTTCATTTGGCTCCCTTCCCTCTTAGAAAGTCTGTTCTTTAGTTCCAGAAAAACTTAGGCCCTTGAAGACTCTACAGAAGAGATACACTTGCTCTGAGAGTCTGTGTGTATTAGGCTTCCACTCAAGCAGGATTCTCAGCTAGCGATGACGGGTGAGGCTGGTGTGTCTTGGCGCACTAGGCAGAGTGCATATTTCCTGTGAAGCAGGATGAGGTGGTAAATGTAGGCTGGGACTGGACTCGGGTGGTGGTGTTTGGGTGGGATCAGTGGTTTGTTTTTATCTAGCCGTTCAAAGTGGGTTTTGTTCTTGTTGTTAGCATTTATGTTTTTCTGAGGTTCGTATGTACTAACCATCGCCCTTCCCCACCTCACAGAATGTCACATTAAAGCCCAGGCAAATTCTACTCTTTCTGTTCGCCTGTGTAGGGAACTCTCAACTTTGGTGGGATCAGGGTGGGCAACGGACCAACAGAGGAGGATGCTGAGATTATTCAGCATGACCAGCTCTCCACCCATTCAGAGGACGCGGACGAGGTAAGATCCAGCGCTGTGGGCATCCTCTCCCTTCGCCTCGGGACAGTCTTAGTCTTATGTACCTAAGAGACCGCACTCCAGTCTTCTTGAAAGTAAAAATACTAATATATATGGTCACCCGCCTTTTGGACTTCTTAGGGTGACCAGCTTTTTCCAGTGGGCCCTGCTCTGAACTCCAGTACTGCCTGCAGAGCCCACAGCCCTTTTGTTCTGTTGTCCGACCTCTTGAATTCCACATTGCCTGCAGTGCCCTGCTTGCAGGTCTCAGTTACTCCTCCCTCTAACCAAGGTGGAGTAGGCCTCAGCCTCCCGGCCTCCCGGCTCTTGTGACCAGAAACACAGACCACTTGTGGCACCACCCTGCCCCCTCCAAGCCTGGGTCCAGTTGGAACTGAAGTCACTGGTGCTGTCATGTTCCACCGACAGGCTCTTGCTGCAGACACTTTAAAAGCATTATTTGCTTACTTTTTACAGGGAGAGTGAGGAGTAGTAAAGCCAGGCTAGACTTTGCCTTGAATTACCACCTCTGAGCTGACTGACCACAAAGTCTCTGAACCGAACTGTCGAATCTCATCTATTCGTAATCCTCTTTTTAAAGCAGACGGAATAGGAGTTGAGGACCTAGGTGACTGAACTTTTCAGTCTGACTGACCTCTTCCTGTACATATGTAACTTTTTAAAAAAGACGTTGCAAAGACTGGGGTATCTTTTAAAAATATAAATGCTAATGCTGTAAATCCTGTTGATGTTGCTTTCTGTGTGTGCGGAGGACGCCTGCCTCCAACATATCTGGCCCCTTTAATATCAACAGTCCCCACGCCCTGACACAGTCAGTGGCCTTGGGCTCATGACGTGTGACCTTGTGTGTGGCGTGACTTCCCACTAAGTGTAAATTTGTGTTTCCAAGCCTACCGAGGACGAAGTGGTAAGAACAGCCGGCTTTGCCTTCATGTTTATCTGTGGCTTCTCTTCCAACCCTTGTGATCGCTCTGCCGACCCTGCCGCCTCCTGGCCACACATGACCCCTGTGCATCCCGCATCTCATCGGCCATTCTAACCAGTTCATGAACCCATGTTCTGAAACAGCTCATCTCCAGTCACTGCATCTCATGTCAGTCACCTTTGTCTTGTTTCATTGACTCTGCTGATCTAATACCTCTGAGAATGGCTTTGAAAGAAGCTACAAGTAATGTCTGCTTTGGCATTCTTGAAGTAACTCCCCTTGGGAGTTAAATCCCTTTGGCCTCTGTCTTCCTCTCCTGTGATGTTGTGGTCGCTCTGCCACTGGGAGTAGCTGTTTCCTCCCTGCTGCTCTGAGTGTTTATAAAGCTTACCCTTTCCCCCGTCTGAGATGCAGCCAGCCTTCCTGCTGCCTTCATCAGCTTGATGGTGCTTGAAGTGAGGGTTGCTGGCCCTTCACTTGGGGTTCCCTCTTGTGACCCAGAGGGAGTTAGACAGCTCTCAGGAGGAGGCTTTGCCTCTCAAATACATCCCAGAGAAAGCAGTCCATCTGCATGAAGGGAGTTCATGTTGTGCTAGCCACACACAGACAAGAGCAGAAAGTTGGCTGAACATTCAGGCTGTGTCTGAAGTAACATACCTTCTGGCTCAGTGGTCATTCGGTTAGCGGCACACAAATTTTGAATTGGGTCTTTAAAACACCTTGCTGCACTGTTTGCATCTTCCCCAAAACTTATGGCTTAAATACCTAGACCCATGAAATTCCTCCCCCTCCTGGCTCTCCTCGCCCTCTCTAAGAGGGTAGCAGGATGGTAATGAATGGAAAAACCTTTGCTGTTCTACATAAAAACAGACCTCTGAGTTTCCCTGAAGGCTGGTGGCCGCTGCCGACAGGGCTGGTGGGAGTGTGCCTGTGCCACTGGGGAGCCCGTGCGCCCTCGCTCTGCCAGCAGCACCTCCTCCAGTGATACTGCTCACTCTGAACGTCTCCCAAGCTGAGCACCCAGTGCCATTAGCAGAACGGCCCTCCTTTGTGGCCATATCTCAGGGGAGCTGGCCCTCCAAAGAAAATGCCTGTCAGCAGCCTGCCCGGTTGCTGGCCCCCAGCTCCTTCAGCTCCCTCAGTAGCTAAAATACCTTATATTTGTCAGGTAACATACATAGTCTGGTTCTCTATGGTCAAATTTAAATAACACAATTATTTTAAGATTTTTTTCTCTAAAAGTCCAGCCTTCTTCTAGAACTTCTGCCTTTGACCTGGCTGTGGCCACCCATTTTCCCCACACAGGTCACTGTTCCAGCTGGGTAGAAGTGCAGTCCCTCTCCCCAGGGAGGCCAGTGAGAGCACTCGGTCCAGTTGCAAACTGGACTCAGGCCAGTTGATTGTCTGAGAAACCTTTGATAGCTGTAACCACTCAGCAGGCATCTCCCTGTGCATTTTTTCATCAGTGCCTTCATTCCACCCATTCAACTTCCATGTGGCAAACACTATCATCATTGCCACAGAAACTGAAAGATGGGAAACAGTCCATGCCTTCAAGGGACTCCTAAGTTGAGGACACAGTCTAGGTGACAGATGCTGTGACCAAGGTGTTCCTAGGACGCAGTGGGAGCACAGAAAGAGGGCACCTGACTATGCCTGGGGGAAGGGTGGAAAGGAAGCCAGGAAAGGATTCCCTATGGGAATTATTCCTATTCCAAAGCTCAGGCTCAGGCTGGACCAGCATGAGTCTCTGGAGAGGGAGGGGAATGACAGGCACAGGGCCTACAGGCCCATTGTGTGTGGGGATAAGCAGTTATTCAGGTTGGCCAGAGCACAAAGTCAGGACCAGGGACAGACGCAAGGTGAGACTAGAGGTAGGCAGAAGCCAGCCAGAGCAGAGTGTTTAGACAACCAGGAGCCATTGGAGGGTAGCTATGCTGCCAGTGACATGACAGCTATGCAGTGCTGAGATGGCAGGGGTGCTGGGGGTACACTGAGTGCAGAGGGGCATGGTCAGGAGACTGGAGGACCAGCTGGGCTGATAAGAATCAGGAAAGAATGGGGAGGCCTGAAGTGAAGTGAAGTGTTTCTAGCCAGAATGTCAGGCCAGTGTGAGATTAAGGAACTGAAAACTCCAGGTCCCAGTGCCCCAGTGACTAGGCCTTGAGAGCCCGACTGGCTTCCAGGCTGCAGCTCCTCAGTCATCACCAGTGACTCTCCGTCGGACGTGCACATGGAGTAGAAGTAGTTCTGCATGGGGCTGGAGGAGGACGGTTAACCAGTTTAGTTTGCGTGGCATTGAGTGTGAAGCATCTGTGGTATCCCAGGAAGAGATGTAACACAACTAGTAGGAAATACATGAATCGGAAATGGAGGTGAACATAGCCCCTCCTATGGTGACTCTTGAGACCCTAATGGCAGTACTGCAGGGGAGACATAAGGGCTGAGGCTGGAACCCCAGCATTTAAGAAAGAGCCATGATGGAGACCAAGAAGGAACATCCAGAGAGGTAGAAGGAAACCAAGGGGAGGTGAGTGTCTCCAGGGAGGAAGAAAAGACTGTGGTGGTGACACTGTGGGCTCGTGACACGTCTGTTAAGCCTCGGGGTTGGGAAATAGGGTGAACATGCCAAAAAGACTGACCTGTGCAGCAGAGAGGGTAGAAGCCCAGGTAAGGCGTGGTTGGGTGCAAAGGAAGGGGGTGGGGAATGTGCTGACTCACAGTCAGTCCCTGTTGACTTGGTTGACTCATGGGGCAGGTCTGAGGGGCAGACTCCTTCTAAGTACTTGACTGGATTTCTCAGTTCTCACCCCACCATTATCTTCCTCCATTGTCTAGTTGGGAAAACATGCCCAAGGCAGGAAGATGGGGGTGTAGGAGAGGAAAAAGTGAGGGTTATGCCCGGAAGGGAAACTTTCTCCCTCATTTCCATTTTTTGTTTGTTTGTTTTTTAAGTGGGAGAAACACAAAGTGGAATAAAAATGCTGAAAGGGGCTGTTTCTAAGGGAGCCCTGCAGTAACTGCTCTCAGAGAACCAGAGTACAGGCCTGTGCTCCTTGCACTACTGGACCCCTCCTTCTCTGAGCACGGGCTCCGGGACGGCAGCCAGCAGTGGTGGGGAAGAGCTTTTAAATAGCACTGTTGGGATTGAGGTTACTAGGATTACCCCAGTTTTCATGGTAGCTCAGAGGCTCCAAGAGCCTGTTCTAGGAAAAAAACACAGAAATGCCCTAGTGCTGACACATATGAAGGAAAGAGAGGTGGTTGTCCAGTTACGATGTGTCAGGGCTGGCCTGTCCCCATGGTCTGCACCCTTAAGATCTGGGCTGTTCAGCCTTCCCAGCCAGCCCTTTCTCCCATCCTGTCCTTATGCAGTTTCCCAAGGCAAATCTGGTGTCCTTTGGGGGTGGAGTCTTGTGCCTTGAAAGAAAGTGAAAAATAGACTGACTTGAGGGCAGTGGGAAGTGAGGTGGGGGAAGCCCGAAAGCCTTCTGTGTGAGGGGAGCCTGGCAGGGAGCCCCCCTGCTGTTTAGTGGCTGATGATTGCCCCACCTGGGTACCTGGTGGTCAGCCAGGTCTGTCCTAAAGGTGGACCCTGGAGAGCTTGTTCCGGTCTCACCTCTTTATTCTGAAATAATTCTTGGTGTTGACAGGAAAACTGGGAGAAAGAGAGCACGAGGAAAACAAATAAAAAGCAATAGTTTTTCTGTCCTGTCTTAATTATCCAAGTAGGAGTTCGCAGCACTTTTGCCAGAATTCCCCTGTGTAATCTTCTCAGAAGTCACAAAAACAAAAGGAGATTATCTTGCCCCCAACAGGTTGTAAAAAGAAGTGAAGTGGCTGTGGGGGCTAATCTCCTCCAGGCAGCTTCCGGCCTGCAGTGCACTTGGGGAAGGGCCCTTCCTGACCTCCCAGCACTGCAGCACAGGCACCTCTCTGGCACCGGAAGTTGGGAGTCCTAGAGCAGGTCCAATAGCTGGTCCTCCGGCCCGGGTCCTGACAGCTTGAGCAGAGAGAAAAAACATGTGTTGAGAAGATTGTCATGAAGATGTAGTTCATTAAAATGTAGTGTTTTGAGAGGACCAGGAGTGTTCCAGTTGGGGACTAAGCTAGGCAGGATTTCTGGGGCTGGCATAGCTGCAGTCACCTGAGTGCAAGACCAGGTCTCCTGGCCCAGGTAGCCATTATGTGCCCACCCTCAGACCCAAGGTGCCATGTGGCCACAGCTCAAGTTCTCCTGGACATGCCCCTCCCTCCCAGCCTTACATGTTTCTCTCGCTTCCTCCCATGACAGTTTGACTTTGGGGACACTATGGTCCACCAGGCCATTCACACCATTGAGTATTGCCTGGGCTGCATCTCCAACACGGCCTCCTACCTGCGGCTCTGGGCCCTCAGCCTTGCTCATGCACGTAAGTCTCAGATCTTCCTGGGCACCTCTTAGGTAGGGTGCTTAAATAGAGTGGAAACTCCATAAAGGTTGAAGGATTACTCAAGCTCTTGGTTTACCAAAGAGAACGATGCACAGATGGGAGGATCCGTGCTTCTCCAGACTAGATCTACACAGTGGTCCCACCAAGGCCACAGGAAGCCGGGGGCAAGCGGCCTTTCAGGGTGAGGGCTGAAGAAGCAAAACTGTAGTGGAAATAAACCTGTCATGTCTCTCCCATTCCCAGAGCTGTCTGAGGTACTTTGGACCATGGTGATCCACATCGGCCTGAGTGTGAAGAGCATGGCGGGAGGCCTGGCGCTGTTCTTCATCTTCGCTGCCTTTGCCACCCTGACTGTCGCCATCCTCCTGATCATGGAGGGCCTATCAGCCTTCCTTCACGCACTGCGGTTGCACTGGTGAGAGACAGACGCGTGGGGGCAGGAGGTGGGGATGTGGCCTTAACGACGCTGAATGCAGTTTTACTTTTGCTGTGTCCATTCTCTACACTAGGCGGTGTCTGCTTTCCCATCCCCACACCTGAGAACCTGTCTTAGAAATGAGTGTCAGGAAATGTCCCTGATCAGAAAAAGTAGTTTCCATGGTCTCCAGGGAGAACCCTTCTAGGTCTCTAGGTGAAGTTAGGCCCCCTCTCCCTGCTTCCGCGTTCTGCAGTGCTCTTGATCGTGGCTTAAAGCAGCTGCCGAAATTGGCTGTGTCTATTTCCTTTTACTCTGGCATATACTTTCTCCTGTCTTTAGAATAATGAAAGCAGCGTGGAATAGATTCAAGTCCAGGAAAGTGCTAGAGCTTATTCTCTCCTAGTTTTGTCACCCAGGCCCCCACTTCTGTTGTGCTATTGCCTTGGGTAGGGGCCGTGGCAGCTCCGTGTGTGTGAGGTGGGTGCTGGTTCCAGATTGTAGCTCAGTACAAGAAAGCAGCTTCTTCAGAAGGTTTCCTTACTGTGCTTTGTGCCTCTTGATGGGTCTGCTGAGCTAGCTCAGTCCCAGGCAGAGGGAGAGCTGAGGTTGGGGCCAGACTGTGGCTGTGACCTCAAAGTAGGGTTGCCAGATTTAGCAAATATATTACAGGACACCAATCAAATTTGAATGTCAGACAAATTGGACAATTTTCTGAAAGTATAATCACTCCCCAAATGTGCTTGGGACACACTGATGTAAAACCTGGAATCCTGCATGTGATCTGGCTGCTGCCCTCTGCAGTCTCCATTCCCATGTTGTGATTTCTTGCTCTTTCTGGGTCTTAAACCCCACGTGGCTCTGACGCTCTCCCAGAGAAACACACACACTCCCAAAGTGGGCACACAATTTAGGGGATCATAATGTTCCTGACCCTTCCTTAGGAATCCCTAGCTGAGCTGAGCTGAGGTGTTAACAACCTGAAGGTCAGAAGAGGCCCTCGAATGTGTCTCCATCACTTCTCCAGACCTGAAGAAAATTTGAAACCTGAGCCTGAGAAACCTCTTCCCCACTCTTATTATTGTTAACTTTTCTTCTGGCTTGGTTACAGCCAGGCTTTGTGTCATTCAGAGGGAGGGAGAGATGCAGGGTGAGGCGTGGCTGGGGCTTACTCTTCCCTCAAAAGCTCCTTTAGAGGAATGTCTCTGCTGCGTCAGGGAGCCCTGCTCTCTCGGTCTGGCTTTCCCCTCCTCGCTGGCCTCTTCCCCACCCAGCTGTTGTTTACTGTGGAGCCTGTAGGTTAGGAGGGCTGCGTGCCTCAGACTGCTGGCAGGCTCCCCTGTTCTCAGCTTATCAGCACGCTCTCCCCAGCACACTTCCTCAGCCACTCAGTGTGAGGGAATGTCTGTGTAGCCAGCCTGTGATGACTCACTTTTTCTTGCCCTCTTGGCTTCCTTCCTTTCCTATTTACTTCTCTGTCTCCTGAGCTTGAGGGAACAGTTACCACCCCACCTTGAATCCAGTCCAAGTGGAGAGTCTGTTACCTCCCTGATGGGGTGGAAGCCGTCAAGGAACTGAACCCAAACTGTCAGAGCTGTGAGCCAGGCCCTGTGTGGCATGAGGAAAGCTGCCTGGGATTGGCCTAATCTCCAGGGTGAGCTGGGGCAGTTTGGGGTGTCACGTTTTGTTGCCAGAAGATTACTTCTTCCTTAGGCTCACCTATGGCCTTTGATAAAAGGTGTCTTCCCACATCCTCCTGACTGGGCCTGAGAAAGTAACAAGACAGCAGGCTTCAGAATTAGGCCAACCTGGAGTCAAATTCCAGCTCTGCCAGGCCTGGCCCGGCCGGGTGACCACAAGGAAAGTCCGTACATGTCTCACTTTTTCTGATGTGAAAAGAGGACGACTGTGAGAAGCTGCTGGGTCAGGTAGGAAGCAGTGCACACACCAAGTGTCTGTCGTGCCTTGTGCGTCATAAACCTGCACTCAGGGCAGGTCGCCGCTGCCCTGCCTGAAAGTCAGGAGGCTGTGGAGAGGACGTCTGCTGTGGTCCCCTGCTCACTTTGTAGTTTGTTTAGAAAGAGGGGAGACCCCAGAGGGGGGCACATCTGAATGCCCCTCAGATGCCGTTTGCAAGGACAGGCTCTTCAGGCTTGTTGTGCTGTGGGGCCCGTGGGGCTTTGGTAGTGGAAGTATTAGGTAAAAGAGAAAACACTAAGGGCTGTTTGCTGCAGCTTTTAGAATCCCCTCTGGCCATGCAAGTTTGGAGCGGGAAGGAAACCAGTGTTTGTGCTCCCTCTCCTGGCCAAGTGTCTGTACTGCAAGGACTCTTGGTCTCTGTCCCTGCACTGGGAACCCCCAGATGTGGGGGGCACAGCTAGCATGGCTGCGGGGATGTGGCTGCTGGTTCTCCTGGCTCTGGCCTGGGAACCTTCAGACCTGTCACTGTACCCTTGGATTTCAGCCGGGGCTACCTGATTGTGAATCAAGGGCTGCCCACTATACCAGTCCTGGGTCTCTTCATTGGGGATAAAAAGAAAAATATGATTTGATAACAAAAATAAGCCACTTGTCAGAGATACACATAGGCCACAAGGTGGGTGACAGGTCTGAAAACAAATTGAGCAGTGAACCAAGTAACCCGCTGATTCCTAAGTTATATCTGTCTCTTGCTTTCCTCCCTCGGGCCATGTAAAATGTGCTTGGCTTTCTTGCCTGCTGTAATTAGGCCTCCTTCTCAGCAAAGGCTAAAGCCAGGATGTGAGCAGTAGTTGTAACTGTGGATACCACACTACTGTGTAGCACAGAGACTGTTGCCCCATAACCCGCCTTCCTATCCAACATGTCCCACTTACATACAAATGTGTACTTGTGCTCCCACAGACTGTGGTGGCTAAAAGGCCACAGCTGGAATGCAGTGGTGCACAGCCCAGCGGTGTGGGGTAGTTAGGGATTTGCTGCCCCAGGACAAGTTGAAGCACCTGAAATGTGGCTCCTGGCAGCCATCATGCCCTGCCAAGTGGGCCGTCAGACCAGCCTGTGTTCCAGGCCCTGTGCAGTGCAGACCATGGCAGAAAGGGCCAGAGAGGCAGCCTGGCCCAGAATCATCTTTCTGAAACTGCCACCCTGCGGCCACGCCCCCTGTGCCACAGCAAGCAGCCATGGACTCTGTCCCTGTTCCTTCAAGGAAACCAGGCTTCCTGTTATTTAGCAGGAGTGCTCTTTCTGTGGACTCCCAGTTAGGCCTCTGCCAGGTGTTGGACTGGAAGAGGTGACGGGGACCCATCTGGCTTTCCTCACAACTGTTCAATTCTCAAGATGTGTTTGAGTGGCTTGAAGCATGACAAAGCCCCTGAAGCTCCTGAGGAGAGCAGTGTAGCGTTCCCCTCAAGAAGGAAGAACTCAGCGTGGCCAGGAAGACCCTGCCGCACCCTGACACCAAGCACTTCGTGTTTGTACTTTCTCAGGAAGCACGTGTTTCCCTGCTTGGGAGGGAGAAAAGGGTGGGGACACTGACAGGGAAATTGCTTTCCAGCTCTGTGCCAGGAGGTCTTGGTGAGCACAGCTGGGAAGGGAGGCAAAGTTAAGCTGTCCCCGAGGTCCCACCCTGTCTCCAGCCTGGAGCAGCTGCGCTGTATCAGTGCCCCCCACCCCGACTCATGCAGATCTCTGTACCCCCATCCCAGCCAGGTGACCCTCTTCCACCCCCCTGGACCCCAGGGGGTAGATGAGGCATGCAGAGGGATTCCAAGAGAAGGGTGACGGCCCCAAGGGCATCTGACAACTCCTGAAGCCCCTCCATTTGCCCAGGTGGGGTTAGAATTGTTTATGTGATTAGTGAGCCAAGAGGTCAGTTCTAGAAAACTTACAGGACTGAAGGCAGCTCGCCTGCTGCCTGGCTATGTGCTGATGACTGAAAAGGGACAATGTTCACCTATTTTCAGTTGTTCAGAAATATCCTAGCCATAGTCAGACCCAACAGAGGTAGGCAAGGAGCAGAAACCCATCCCCCCCTCCACATTTCTCCAGAGGGGGCCTCGGGGCTGGCACCTGTGTACAGTTTCTGCGGGGCGTTGCGCCTTGGCAACCACTGTAGATGCCAGTGCGGAATGCCGCAGCTGATTTCAGTCTGCTGCTCCCCAGCCCTGGACACGGTTTTCCCTAGGGGGAGCTTAGCCCAGGCTCTACTGGGAGTCCTCCAGGGTTTGAAGGCTTTGGGACCTTGGCCCAGTCCCTGAGGAATGTGGGGGTATAGTGAGAAGACAGCCTGTTCTTACACCCACACAGTAAATTGTTTCACCTCTTCTTCCCTGGGGTGGAGCTGGCAGTTCTGCCACTGTCCTCAGCCAGCACCCCATACCTGAAGGGGCCTCTGAGGAGTCCTCCCTTGCTTGGGCGCCAGGCCACTCCTGCCTCAACCCCTTTTTGCTCATTTCTCCTCCCTGGCTTGGAGTGAGGCAACCTGGAGAAGAGAGGCAGGCTGCAGGCTGGGCGTGGGGGCTGAGGCCTCTGGAAGCCCTGGTTGCAGGAACCACTGCCTGAGGCCCGGCTGCCCTCAGCTCTCGGCCTGTCCTTCAGGGGTTCTGGTGCCCCTGGGTCACACAGCACTGAGTGGAAACTATTCCTCAGGGCAGCTCTCTTTGGCTTTTTTATCCTCTGAATCATGCATTTCTCTGCCCATATTTGGTGGTGATTTGGTTGCTGGGCAGCCATCCAGGGCAGGCCTGCAAGGGAAGCCACGCCAGCCTGCCTAGCTCTGTTTGCAGGAGCAAGGTCTTCCTGCCCCCTCAGAGCCCCTGCCCCTTTTGGGGCCTGGGGAAACCATCAGGGATAGATGCTGAGCTGCTAGGAAGGGAGTTAATGCTCTGCTTTTCCTTTCCGTCCCCAGAAGGAGGATTCTCTCTCAGATGTTTTTGTAGTTTGAGAATATTTTTGCCATCCCTTTGAGAAGACATCCCCTCCTGATTTCCCCCTTTCCTGGGAATTTCCTCCCCTAAAGCAAAAGCTTCCAGCTTTCACTTGCAGCCCTCCCTGAAGGAAAACAGAGGTGCTTGCCAGAGTCCTGGTGAGCCCACCCCGCTCAGGGCTCCCCTTAGAGCTCTGCCTGGCAGCCCCTGCCAAGAGAAGGGCTTTGGAGGGCCCTGCGCTGCCATTAGGGCCAGCTGACCTTGTCCTGCTCATGACCCTTTACGAGAAGAATTTTACACCCAGACCCTCTGTCGGCTGGGGTTTGGTGGGCAGGTCAGGACACAGGGCTGCTTCCTCCTCAGGTCCATCTGGGGTGGGGCTTCTTTCTGAGCCACCTGAAAGGTTTTGTGCATTGATGACTTTCCTCTTCCTTTCCCCAGGGTCGAGTTCCAGAACAAATTCTACAGTGGGACTGGTTTCAAGTTCCTCCCCTTCTCCTTCGAGCACATTCGGGAAGGGAAGTTTGATGAGTGAGCACCTCTGGGGCCGTGCCCTGCTGCCCTCCACGCTCCACAGCAGCTAGCGGTCCTCCTCTTGCCTGTGGTCGTGCTGCCTGGGCCTCAGGACATTTGTGGCACCCCTCCCACCTTTCCCAGCCCCCCTGCCACGCTGGCTTTGTGTGTAGTGTGGTGATTTTCTAGAGAGAAGCTGGGCCCTGGCTGGCACCCACTGGGCCTCCATCCAGACAGCAGCCCCTTGTCTGCCCCTGGTGTTGACCCCATTCCGCATATACACATGAGCCCAGAGCCTGCTAGACTTCGCACCTCACTGCAGTTGGAAGGAGCCTTCTTCATCCACACCTAGATTGTGAGACCCCCACCCCTGCCGTTCTAATTACGGGTTGAGGAGGGGTGCTCTTTAACTTACCCTTGGGTTAGCGTGGGGTTGGCCCAGAAAGATTGTATTTCTGTTCCTTGCCCCACCGCTGTGGTCTTCAGACCCTTATGAATGGGATTCTGCTGAACCCAAGGAAACCATCATGCATGTCTGCTGCCTGTCACTCCCAGGTCCCGGAACCCCCCAATACCACCTTTCTAACTCCTACTCTACACTCCCCGTCCCTGTTCGCACCCAGCATAAAGCAGCAGCAGGGCCTGGCTGGCTCCTTGGCTGGTGCCTCTCGGCCCCATGGCCCTGCCTCTGAGCAGCGCCCCAAGGACGTGCCCTCCTGAGTAGACTCTGCACATCCCCTGCCTATCATGGGTCTCGCGTGCAGGACAGTGGTCATCCCGGGGTTCTGCCTACAGGCCGCCTTGCTCTGCCCGCCAGTGCTCCTCCTCTCCCCCCACACTGCCCCCAAGTTGAGAGAGACTGGGGTGATAGGCAAGAAAGGCCAGTGTCATTTAAGTTTTGCTGTGGTGAGGTTTAAGGTTTGAGGTGGTGAGAGATGAACCCCATCCTGTGGGCTGCTGGTAGACCCCGACAAGGAGACACCTGCCCTGTCACGCCCAGCAGGCGATGGATCTTAGGCCTCTTAATCATGTGTTGGTGCAGCAGCCTTGGCTGCTTCAGCTAAATTGATCCCCTGCTCCCTCCAGTGGCCTCTGCCCTCCCTCCACCTTGGCTCTTCTGAGTGCTTAGAGCTGCTCGCTGGGCTCCAGGCTGGGCTGGCTCTGGACGTGGCCCCTCCCCACTCACCCCTGTGCAGTGTGACCTGCCCCAGACCTTGTGCAGTGCCCCTTTCCTGCTGGTCCCCATGGTTCATGTGATCATCCTCGCTCTGTTTACAGCAGGGCTGGAAGCAGAGTTCTCGGTCAGGAACCCTGCCCAAGGCCCTTCTGTTCAGACATCGCTGTGCTGAATAAAGTGTGTTTGATTCTATGGGAGGCTGCCTGTGTCTGTGCCCACAGCCCCTGGTGCCCCCGTCCTGCTGTTCCCTCCCTTCAGCATTTCTGCTTTTCTCTAATCCAAGGCCATGACTCTCACTGCCAGTCCAGGCAATTTGTGAAATTCTCACCTCATCTCAAGTGTCCCAGGCACCTCCCCAATCCCAGGAGCCAAGGCAGCTCTGGACGCTACCCAGCGCCTAAGGGACTTGGGGGCCTGGTCTCATCTCTCCTTACCACACTGCACCCACATAGCCTGGGGACAGGGCCTGCATCTGCCATCTGCTCCCTCTTCTCCAAGCTGCTCTCCAAGGCTCAGCAGCCTGCTCTTCTGAGCCCTGGTGCCGGTGGCCTTGGTGTAAGTGGAGGCTCAGCATGGGTTCCCCACAGCAGCTGGAGAGTGAGGTGCCAAGGAAAAGGGGGGACTATCCAGAGGGGCAGGGCGCTTTGTCCTCCCAAACTGCCATGGGAGGGGAGGCGCCAGTGTTCTTTCTCAGCTTCCTCCCTCTCTGCCCCTGCCCTCAGGGCCTGCAGGGCTGGATCCGCACAGGAATGTGAGCAGCAGGCTGAGAACTGCAGGAGGGGCAGAGGTGATGTTCACTGTGTTCCTTACCCCACCCTACCCTCAAACCCACTCCTCACTCACAGGGTCCCCTCCTGTAACAGGCCCTGGGCATTGTACCCCACCTGGTTCCTCAAAAAAACTGGTAAAACGAGCTTTGTTAGCCTCTGCTCTGTTACTCAAAAAGGGAATAACAGGCAGAGTAGATATTTGGAGTCAATGGAACAGGACTGAATTGAGAGTCCGGAAATAAACTCTAAAATGTATGGATTCAACTGATTTTTCCACAGAAGTGCCAAAGTAGTTCAATGGGGAGAGACTTCAACAGATGGTTAATGGAATGGGGTATCCACATACTAAAGAACAAATCTGGACTATAACCCCACACTTTGCACAAAAACTAAATCAGGGCCTCCCTGGTGGCGCAGTGGGTTAACTACCGCACTATGAAGCAAACTGCAGCCACTAAAGCATGAGTTCAATCCCTGCCACTGCCAGGGAGCTGACCCATATGGCACAGCAGACCTCTCCTGCCTCGCCAACTGCTCCCCTCAGCAGTGTGTTTCAGTTGATCTGCCTGTTCTGCTCCCCACTCTGTCTCTGGTGAATCCTCTCACCTCCCATGCCTCTGGCCTGTACCCCAGTTCTTAATATGCATAAGTAAATAAATCTTAAAAAAAAAACTAAATCAAAATGGATCATAAACCTTAATGTAAGAGTTAAAACTATCCTGCCAAGGCTTATCATAGGTGAACATCTCCATGACCTGTGTTAGGCAATGACTTTTAGGTATGACACCAATACAAAAACACAGCAGTGAAACAGACAAAAGATAAGTTTGGCCGCTAGCAACATCAAAATGTTTGTGCTTCAGAAGACAAAAATCAAGACAACCAGAAAATATTTGAGTCAAGTATCTGATAAGGGGCTTGTGTCTAGAACAAAGAATCCTTGCAACTCTAAAAACACAAGCACATCAATTTTAAGATGGACAAAGGATTTAAATAAATGTTTCTCCAAAGAAGACATCAAAGGTCAATAAGCTCATGCAAAGATGTTCAAAGTCATTTGCTGTTAGGGGATGCAAATCACAACCACAAAGAGCTGTCGCCCCAGACCCACGAAATATGCTGCAAGAAGAAAGTCAAGTGCCAGCAAGGAGGTGGAGAAATTAGCCCTGCTGGCACAGCTGGTGGGAAAGTGAATGTGAGGGAACACAGCCTGACAGGCCCTCAAAAATGTTAAACATAGAACCCCCCTCACACCCAGCAATCCCGCTTCTAGGGGATTCTACTCAAAATGATGAAAACAAGCACAAGGACATGGACACAAGTGTTCCTGTGGCATTCTTTGTGAGAAACCCCAAATGGAAATAACCCTGATGCCCATTGACTGGTGACGTAATAAGCAAAAGACGGGCTCTCCATCCTCTGCATGGCACTCCACTGGAGAGAGGAGAGGGCGCTGAAGCACTGTCCATGCAGCTCAGAAGCGCATGGAGGAGGCAGACAGGCCACGTGAACATACATGGCCATTCCTGGGAAGTGGCTACAATGGGCAAATCTAGAGTCAGAGGATTGGTGGCTGCTGGAGGGGGATGGGGTTAAGATGGGGTTGCTTTGGGAGGGGGTAATGAAAACATCAAAAATTAGATTATGGCGATGATTACACAACTCTCCATAGACTAAAGGCCACAGAAGCGTACACTTACAATTGGTAAACTTCTACAATCTGCACCCATGAAGTGGGGCACAGGAGCAGGAGGCCAAAACCCTCAGACAGAAATTCCTTCCCACTACATGTCCCTTAAAAACCCTCTCCTGGGCCTCCCTGGTAGTGCAGCGGGTTGAGCAGTGCACTGTGAAGCATCCGCAGCACAGCAGCCTGAGTTCAATACCTGGCCAGGGTAGGGACCCACATGGTGCAGCAGACCTCTCCTGCCTTGCCTGCTGCTCCCCTCAGCAGTGTGTTTCAGTCCATCTGCCCGTTCTGCTCCCCACTCTGTCTCTGATGAATCCTCTCACCTCCCATGCCTCTGGCCTGTACCCTAGTTTTGTATGCATAAATAAATTAATCTTAAAAAAAAAAACAACCCTCTCCTCACTCACAGAGTCCCCTCCTGTACAGGCCCTGGCTGATAGTCTCTGGACTGGTGGGTCATGGGCTAAACAGATCTCCCAAGATCTAATGGCCTTTTGTTGCCTGGCTGCCTCTAGCCCAGCCTATCTACAAAGGAAGATGAGGGATGGTCCAGAAGCCTCCAATGGGCTCAGGAGACAGGATGGATTCATTGCTCCTGTTTTTAAGGGACAAACCCTTTCTCTCATCCCCTTCCTGTGGAATCCCTGGATTCCAGACACCCGCAGAGTGCATCTGCATCCCTTATCCAGGGAATGCCTCTCTGCTTTTGAGGCTCTCGAACAACATGGGAGAGGGTGGCTTTGGATCTGCTCAGCATCACAGAGACAGGACAATTCTTTACCACCTTCAGCACCCCTCTCTCTGTCCTGGCCTTCTTTGGAGACCTGTATGGGTGTGCACCTCTCTGCCCCAGGAACCGTAGGTAGAAAGGGGACTGGGGCTCCCCTCAGATCCAAGTGAGCTGCCTGCCCACCCAGCCTACCCCAGGCATGTCCTAGGTGTGAGCTGCTTCCTGCTGGCCAGACTGAGAAGGACTCCAGGCCAAGTAGGTGGGATCCTTGCTGGCAACTGGATTGGCAGCGCAGAGGGACAAGAGACCCTGGAGGAGAGTGCATAGGCCAGGGCAGACTGCTTGGCCTGAATCTGGTCTATACCCCAGTTCTTGGATGCATAAATATATCTTTAAAAAAAAGAAAAGAAAACAGTCTTTCTATAGGACTTGTCACTCCCTACTACCATACAGACTCCATCAACCCTTCCCTGCCCTGGGAGGCAGCCTGAAAAGTTATTATCACTTGGAGAAAAGAGCACTGGCCTGGGAGCTTGGAGGTCCAGGCCTGATCCCTTTTTGGTTATTGATCATTCACCTTGTCCTAGCCACCTCCGTCCCTGGGCCCTCCCTCCAGAATATGCCTCCTGTGGCAGCTGCTGCCCCTGCCCTATAAGATCAAAAGGAGACCTTTATAGACCCACTAGATCGTGCCTTCAGGCCAGCCCAAGCTCACACCATTCCTCCCTCCCCTAACTTCTCAATTTTTTATGTCCTCAAATCTGCCAGTTCTTTCTTTGCCCTCTGAGTCTTCGTAGATACCTTTCCTCTGCTTGGAATATTCCCCCTCTATCCCTTTACAATCCCAATTTAATTCAGACCAAAGGTCATTTCTTCTGGAAGCCTTAGGCTGGGTGCCCTAGTATTTCTTCACAACATCACAAACATCATGTAAATCTTTATTTACGTATTTGATTCCCAGGTTTTCCCTACAGAGGGGTAGCAGTGCGTAACAGACTAAGTATTTGTTGGATGGAAGAAAAAGTGCATGTGAAACCGTGTTGTACCCGAAAAAGTTCACGGAGGACAGGCGGTCACAGCCAGCTCTGATCTGCAAAGGCTCCTGGGATCACGCGCTCCTGCACCACGCGCGGTCAGGAGACCAGCTCTCGGCACAGCCCGGGACCCGGAAGCAGGTCTCTCCCAGCTGCAGGCCGGTGCTGCGCCCTCAGGGCCACGTGACCCGAGGCCCTCAACTCATTGGCCGCGGCCCGCCACGCCCCCTGGCCAAGTCCGAAGTTGGGTTTCCGAGGGGCCGCGGCCAGGCAGAGACCGCTGGACCATGGGGGCCGTGGCGATGGCCGCGGCTCTGGGGTTCCTGCTCCTGGCCAGGACGGGGCGCTCCTCCGGGGACGAGGCCCGGGAGACGGAAGCCGTGCGGGCGCTGCTGGTCCGGCTACTGGGGCCCGGGCCGGCGGCCGGCTTCTCCGTGTCGGTGGAGCGCGCCCTGGCGGCCGAGTCCGGCCTGGACACCTATCGCCTGAGCGGCGGCGGCGCGGGGGCAAGGGTGCAGGTCCGGGGCTCCACGGGCGTGGCGGCCGCCGCGGGGCTGCACCGCTACCTGCGTGACTTCTGCGGCTGCCACGTGGCCTGGTCGGGGTCCCAGCTGCACTTGCCGCGGCCACTGCCCGCGGTGCCCGAGGAGCTGACCGAGGCCACGCCCAACAGGTACTGGGGCCGGACGCCCGCCCCTCGGCCCCGACGCCCTCCCACAGGTGTCGCCTCCTGCCTGCGGCCCCAGGGGCCCCAGTCGGTCTCTAAGTCTTCACCCCACGATGCCCCAGGCTGGTCGCTATTGAAACCAGTCAAACTAGAAAAACTGGGCGAGGGTAGTAGGCCTCTGGCCTCAAATCCTAGGCCCATTCTGAAAGCTGTGTGACCTTGAGCAAGTCACTTAACCTCTCAGAGCCTCAGTTGGCTCACCTGAAAAATGGACATCCACTGGGCCGTGTTGGTTGTGTGGATTTGCAGAATGATGCGTGCAGCTCGTGTGCTTCCTGGTGCTCAGTAAAGGCTACTCCTCTCCTTTCCCACCTTGTCTTCAAAGATGCTTATGTTACCTGGCTGCTCAGGAAGTCAGGCTCTGAACGACCAGGTTGTTTTCACCAAAGAAGCTTTTTGTTAGCGAATGGCTCCATACTTTTTTTAAAAGACCTGCTCCTCTAGTAGCAGGTGAAGGAAGATTATTTAGGAAACAAAGGACATGGGCGTAGGAAGGGTTTCTTCATTCTCAGGGCGCCCAGACAGTCCTGGAGCAATGAGTCACCTGGAGCAGTTGTTCTCTTCTATGGTATTGATTTAAAACATCCTGCGGGTTGTTATCAGCTGTTATCAGGCACTGACGTTATCAGCTTTCTTCAGAGGAACAGAAATATTTCCAGCTTTCTTCAGAGGAACAGAAATATTTCTTTAAGCACCAGCAGCCCATTACCACAGCTCTGAGGAATGTGGTACAGTGGTTACTGGTGGGGCAAGGGTCCTGTTGTTGTTCATGGTTCAGGCCAAAAATTTAGGGAGTATGGTTGTTAATAGGCCTCCAGTCTAGTGTTCGCCCGCAAGGTGGTGATGTGTTGTGTTCACGCGTTAGACTACAGGGACAGGGATACCCCCTTCCAGGACAGGGAGCAGCTGTACCACATAGCACTTGAACTCTGCAAGAGCTAAGGCTCTGGAAGAGGAGGGTGACCCCAGAATAAGCTCTTCCAAATGTCTGGTGCCCTGGAGGAGGGTTGGGGGCAGGTGTGTGGGCACCTCAGAAGCTCAGGTAGCTGTGTGTCTTGACTCTGACTGGGGTGGATCCTGGAGTGAAGCAGTAGAGGGCTACCTTGGAACCCTTCCCTCGGGGCTAGATCTGAGATGGGGGTGGGGGATTTCTCCAGGGCCAGTCCACTCAGCTCCTCAAAGATGGGCCCTCGGAAGTGGGGGACATCCTCTTTGTTCCCTGGATGCACCCAACCTGTGCCTCTGCCCACAGGTACCGCTATTACCAGAATGTGTGCACACAGAGCTACTCCTTCGTGTGGTGGGATTGGGCACGCTGGGAGAGGGAGATTGACTGGATGGCGCTGAATGGCATCAATCTAGCGCTGGCCTGGAATGGCCAGGAGGCCATCTGGCGACGGGTGCGTACTCCCTCTCCCCCCCACACCTGGCACACAGAGAATAGGGGCTCCAGAAGTGTATGTGTTATGCACAGAGGCTTACAGCTTCCAGGGACTGGACCCCAGCATGCCACTGTGAAGTTTAATAAGCCCGGACTCTTCTCTCCCACCCCACAGCTGCTCCTGTAAATTCTATCTCAGCGGCTCTTGAGCTGCCTCATTCCCTCCATCCTTATTCATGATCCCCAGGTCAGGCACTTACCCCTCTTCCCAGACCCCACAGGAGCCTCTAAACAAGATTCCTTGCTTTCTATATTCCACCAGGGTCCTTTCCAATATGTTAATATAGTTGCTCAATTCCCCATTACGTTCAGGTCTCCCCAGCCTGGGAGCTGGACCCTGCAGGCCTGACAGCCCTGGGACTGCTTAAGCTCCTGCAGAGCTGCCCTCACCCATCCTTCTAGCCAGCCTTGCTCCATGGAGCTCTTTAAAACCCCCTCCCAACTTTAGAGGCTGCCTTTGCACCTCATCTCACCTCTGGGCTGTCCTCTGGGAGTTCCCTGCAGGTAAGGTTCATTTTGTTAGTAACCCTAGCACAGAGAGGAGATGACTGAATGTATGCTGAGGAAATGAGTCAGTGAAGGAGATGAGTGTGTTTATGTGTTTGGGGACCCCTCTCCTCCTCAGGTATACTTGGCCTTGGGGCTGAGCCAACTAGAGGTCGATGAGTACTTCACTGGTCCTCCCTTCCTGGCTTGGGGACGCATGGGCAATCTGCACACCTGGGGTGGCCCCCTGTCCAACTCCTGGCACCTCAAGGAGCTTTATCTGCAGGTAAAATGACGGGGATGGACAGGGGCAGAATTGGAGGTGGCAGTCACAGGCCCAGGAAGGTGGGGTTTGGCCCGCCTCTTAACTCATGCTATTCCCTGGGGGAAAGAAGGGCTCCCACCTCCAAGGCCATGCAGTTCCCCGTCTGGGTCCCTTTTCTCCCAGCACAGGATTCTGGACCGGATGCGCTCGTTCGGCATGATCCCCGTGTTGCCTGCATTTGCAGGGCATGTCCCCAAGGCTCTCACCAGGTGAGGTCCCTCTGTCACCCCCATTCATCTGGATGTGATTTAAAGGAAAACCGCAGCTCTCAGTGCAGGCCTGGGCTTGATTCCTGGTTCTACCTAATAACCATGTGACCTTGGACAGATTATGGGACTGCTCTATGCCTCAGTTTCCTCCCTTGTAAAATATGTATGGCTTGGCACAGAGTCTTAGCAAATAGTAGTTTTATGAGTTCACTATCGTTTCTGCTCCTCTGTGCTAAGACCTCCCCTCCTTCAAGAAACCCTTGTTAGGGGGCGAGGATGCTATGTTGGTCACCACCCATTTCGTAACTGAGAGCACCTGCTTCCCACCACTGTCACAGCTTGGCACACGCTGCTGGCCTCACTGGCCACCCTTCCTTCCCCAGTGGACGACAGGAACCTCATTCATTCAGTCAGTGAACATTTGTCTGGCTCTGTGCTAGGCCCACGGAGGCCCAGCCCCTGGTGGGAGATTGTGGGAGTATATGTGGGCCCACTTTTCAGGCATGGTCACTTCTGCCTGGGAAAGAGGCAGCGAGGCACAGGGAGAGGCAGTGTCGAGCCAGGTCTTTAAAAATAAGCATTGCTTATTTCGGCTAGCGGGGGTAGGAGGGAAAGAGCGAAAGCTTCTGGAGGGTATTGGGGATTCACCAGTGCACAGCAGGGAGTGGGAGGAAGGGCCCCCAGGCACAGGGCCCTGGCACATGTAAAGGTGTGGTGGCACGAGCTATCAGGTGGTTTCCAGGGGCCGCAGCCTAGTCAGGGAGGCTGGCAGTGAACATGTGTCAGCTTTCAGAAGGTGTGTGCTCTCTCCCCTCCCTGCTAGGGTGTTTCCTCAGATCAATGTCACCCAGATGGGCAGTTGGGGACACTTCAACTGCTCCTACTCCTGCTCCTTTCTCCTGGCTCCACAAGACCCCTTATTCCCCATCATCGGGAGCCTCTTCCTAAGGGAACTGACCAAAGAATTTGGCACAGATCACATCTATGGGGCCGACACTTTCAACGAGATGCAGCCCCCCTCCTCGGAGCCGTCCTACCTGGCTGCAGCCACTGCTGCTGTCTACCAGGCCATGATTGCAGGTTTGATACTGTGGGGAAGTGGGGTCTCCGCTAAGTAGATGGGGGTGGTAGAGGTCAGTAGGGGTGGGAGGAGGGACTGGAATCATAACACCTCTCTGGGATCTGCAGCACTTGCAGGTTACCAAGCGTCTGTCCACACCCACCATCTCATTTAGTCACTGTGGTTGGGAGGTGAGCACTGGACCTGGACAACCTGCTCCCTGCTCGGTCCCCGGCACTGCCCCTTCTGCCTGTGTGACCGTCACTAGTTCCCTCCCTCCCAGTGTCTCAGTTGCTCCATCTGTGAAGTGGAGCTACCTCCTAGGAAGGAAGATGCCTAGCCCAGAGTACAGTGTCATTAAGTGCTGGCTCTTGAAACTGTTTTACTCCACGTTCCCTACTTCCATGCTGAGGTACAGGCCAGAGGTGAGAGGATATGCCCAACGCCATGGTGTCCTTGCTGGCACATAACTGTGACCCTCGTGTTCTTTCCTGCCTCTCGCAGGAGAGGGGTGGCAAGGGGCTGGTCAGGAACAGCTTGGCAGCAAGGCCTCGGTATCAGCGGGGAAGGAGCAGATGGCTCAGGCTTCCTTCAGCACCATTGCTCCAGGGGTGACCGGGCCAGCAGCAGAGCCTTCTGCCTGCCCCTGCCCCCAAGGCTGTCATTTCAGTCCCCACCTAGATCTCCTGAATCAGAATTCAGAGACTTCCTGGAATCCATGTTTTAATCTGCCCTCTGGGCAGTTTCTGATGTCCCCAGAAGTTTAACAGCACCACCCTGATGCTCCCAGCGGGAGGAGATAAGCAGGACTTATGCCCTGGAATGCCTGCTGGCCTGAGGTTACAGGGGAAGCAGCATCCTGCTTCTGGAATTCTCGTCTCTGAAATTCTCTAGACTCCTGTTTCTTCATCTGTAGAAGGGGGTAAACATTCCCTGGGCTCTTCACCTCTTACCTCCCCTCTTCTGTCTCTCTTGCCCCTGCCTCAACCACAGTGGACCCTGATGCCGTGTGGCTGCTCCAAGGCTGGCTCTTCCAGAACCAGCCCCAGTTCTGGGGGCCTGCCCAGGTGGGAGCTGTGCTGGGGGCGGTACCCCGTGGCCGCCTCCTGGTTCTGGACCTCTTTGCTGAGAGCCAGCCTGTATACATCCGCACAGCCTCCTTCCAGGGCCAGCCCTTCATCTGGTGCATGCTGCACAACTTCGGAGGCAACCACGGCCTGTTTGGGACCCTGGAGGCTGTGAACCAAGGCCCTGCAGCTGCCCGCCTCTTCCCCAATTCCACCATAGCAGGCACCGGCATGGCCCCCGAAGGCATTGAGCAGAACGAAGTGATCTATGCCCTCATGGCTGAACTGGGCTGGCGGAAGGACCCTGTGAAAGATTTGGGGGCCTGGGTAACCAGCTTTGCCACCCGGAGGTATGGGGTCTCCCACGGGGACGCAGGAGCAGCATGGAGACTACTTCTCAGGAGTGTCTACAACTGTTCGGGCGAGTCCTGCAGAGGGCACAATCACAGCCCGCTGGTCAGGCGGCCCTCCCTGCAGATGGTTACCACCGTCTGGTACAACCGATCAGATGTGTTTGAGGCCTGGCGGCTGTTGCTCAAAGCCGCTCCCACCCTCGCCACTAGCTCGACCTTCCGCTATGACCTGCTGGACGTGACCCGTCAGGCAGTCCAGGACCTGGTCAGCTTGTACTATGAGGAGGCAAGGAACGCCTACCTGCAAAAGGATCTGATTTCCCTCTTGAGGGTAGGAGGTATCTTGGTCTACGAGCTTCTGCCCGCACTGGACAAGGTTCTGGCTAGTGACACCCGCTTCCTGCTGGGCAGCTGGCTGGAGAAGGCCCGGATGGTAGCGGTCAGTGAGACTGAGGCCCGTTTCTATGAGCAGAATAGCCGCTACCAGCTCACCCTGTGGGGACCAGTGGGCAACATCCTAGACTATGCCAACAAGCAGCTGGCGGGACTGGTGGCTGATTACTATACCCCCCGCTGGCAGCTTTTCATGGAGACCTTGGTGGAGAGCCTGGGCCAAGGCATCCCCTTTCGACAGCACCAGTTTGACCAAAAAGCCTTTGAGCTGGAGCAGGCCTTTGTCCTAGGCACACAGCGGTATCCCAGCCAACCCCAAGGCGACACTGTGGAACTGGTCAAGGAGCTCTTCCTCAAATATTACCCCCAGGGGGTGACTGGCTCCTTATGACAGATTACCAAATCCTAGCCCAAACTCCAGACCCAGGCGGGTTCCTGGGGCCTAGAGCTGGACCAGTGTCCCAGAAGGTCTCTAGGCCTGGGTGAAGGAACTAAGACCTGCTGGTGGGATCAAGCATGGGCAGCAGCCCTCCATACCCCAAATGTGAGACCACAGTAGTGTTCTAGCACAACTTAATAAACTGCTGAATCACTGGGCCTGTCTCTGAGAATGTCGCTGCCACGAAAACTGGGAAGACTTGGGGCTTAACATGGACACTGCTGTTGACTGGCTCTCCCTGCCGCCTTGTCTCATTCCTCACATTTTTTAATTCTAATGTTTGAACTTTGAACTGACAGTCCCCTCCCAAAACACTGCCACCCTCAGTGGCAAACTGATGACTTTATCTCCATGGGACAAAGACCTGCCTGGGGAGATGTGCAAGGGCCTTCATTGCCCACCTGGGGAGCCGACCCCTCCTGCTTGCAAAGCTCTGCCCTCGCCCTTTTTTTGCAGAAAGAAAGGGGTTCTAGACAGTGACTTCATCTCTGAATAGATCAGGGACAAAGAGTGGTCAACCTTGAGGTTGTACTGAAGACACAACAAAGGGTGGGGACCCCAGAAGGCAGGGGCGGGGCGAAGCAGGTGATATCTAGTCTGGAGAACAGAGCCTAGCCCTGCAGGGGCTGCTGTGCACACGCTCCAATGGACCCCACGGTGGTGTTCATCACTGGCTGCTCCTCCGGCATCGGCCTGCACCTCGCCCTACGCCTGGCATCGGACCCATCCCGGAGTTTCAAAGGTATGTGAGTGGGCCTGAATGGAGAAAAAGCATTAGTCCTGGGCCAACAGGAGGCCTAGGTATGGACTAGCAGAGAACTGAGACCCTTTTCCACTGCCGAACCTCCAGTATATGCCACACTGAGAGACCTGAGCATGCAGGGGCCGCTGTGGGAGGCGGCCCGGTCCCTAGGATGCCCTCCCGATTCCCTGGAGACGCTGCAGCTGGACGTGAGGGACGCAGATTCCATAGCTGCTGCCCGGGCACGAGTGACCGAGGGCCGTGTGGATGTGCTGGGTGAGCCTCCTGGCAACAGATGCCTGCTGTGGACCCTTCCCTGCCCTGGACCCTTCCCTGCCCCGAGGCCCAGGAAACTCCAGGGGACTAAGGCAGGGCTGAGGGCGGTGCTGAGGTGGGTGGGTTGGCCTCTCTCCCCACAGTGTGTAACGCTGGCCGCAGCTTGATGGGGCCGCTGGAGATGCACACTGCGAGCACTGTGGCCGCCGTGCTGGACGTGAACTTGATGGGGACAGTGCGGATGCTACAGGCTTTCCTACCAGACATGAAGCGGCGCCACTCGGGCCGCATTTTGGTGACCGGGAGCTCAGGCGGCTTGATGGGTGAGAGACCAGTGGTGTATGGGAGACTGGGTCGGTTGAAGGGATGGTGTGTGACCAGAAGGGAGCAGGTCTGATGAAAACGGCACTAGACTGCGGGTGCCTGGGCTCTGGGAGGACTCCTTCCGCGATGTTCCTCAGCAATTCCGTCTCCTCTCGAAGGGCTGCCCTTCGGCCCGGTTTACTGTGCCAGCAAGTTCGCCATCGAAGGTCTGTGTGAGAGTCTGGCAATTCAGCTGCTGCCCTTTGGGGTCCAGTGAGTCACCGCCCTGCCCCGAGCCCTCGGAACCCCGACTTTGAGGACCTTAGCTAGTCGGAACTATTCTCAGGTGTTCTCCCTAGCCCCTCCCTACTGCCACGCACATTTGGTAGGTGCACACCTTCTTACGGGGTCCTCCGCACCTGTTCTCTCCCTTCACCTGCCGACCTAGCTGGTGAGAGTTAAGACCCAGAGAGGCTGGAGAATGGCCCAAGGTCACACAGTTGTAAATGACCCAGCCAGATTCGAATTCTGGCGCTGGAGTCAAAAGGATGTGGGTTTTCAGCAGACCCCTCCCTGGCTCTCCTGGCGGAGCGTTTGGGGCTATGGCTCCGGCCTCCACCTGCGCTTCGGTGCACTCGCTGCTCTCCCACCCGCAGCGTGAGCCTCATCGAGTGCGGCCCGGTACGCACCGCCTTCCTGGAGAAGCAGGAGGGCGGCCTGGGAGGGACGCTGGACAGCATGGATCCCGAGACCCGCGATCTCTTCTCCTGCTACCAGCGCCACTGTGCGCAGGTCATGAGCGAGAAGGCGCAGGACCCCGACGAGGTGGCAGAGGTGGGCGCCTGGCAGGGCGGCCGGAGCGGGTGGCCGGCGAGTCCCCGCGTCCAGCCCCCGCCAGCGCTTCCTCCTGCCGCTTCCGCAGGTCTTCGTTGCGGCGCTGCGCGCCCAGCGGCCGGCTCTGCGCTACTTCACCTCCGAGGACTTCCTGCCACTGGTGCAACTGCGCCTCTCCGACCCCAGCGGCCTCAGCTACATCGATACCATGCATCAAGCACTGTCCGATGACCCTCCTCCTGCTGCCCAGCAATAAAGGATTGGTCCCCCACCCTCTTGCCAAGCTTTCTCTTGCGCCCTGGGGATGTGCGGTTCTGGGGCGGCATGACCTCCTGGCTGCATAACCTTGCACAACTGCTGGTGCACCCAGCGAGGGGCGATTGGAAAAGATCACACTAGCCAGCATCTTTCTACCTGCGTAGGAACTGAGACTCAGAAAAAGGAAGGAGACAGCTTAAGTCTACCTCCGCCTGCACAGTGGCCATTCCTGGACACCTGGGTCATCTCCTACCCCAGGGTCTTTGAACTGGCTGTCCCCTCTGCCTCACTTTCCCTAATTACATCTCTTTAGGGCTTTGCTGTTGTCCTGCAACCCTAAGAGGGTTCTCTCCCCTCCACTGTAGCCCCCTGATCTGCCTTTATTTTTCCACTGTAGCACTTATATTACCAGAAGTAACTTATTTATAGCCTTCACTTCACTCTCCATTCCTACGCACATAGCAATCTAAGCTTCAGGAAGGCAGCGACTTCGTTTTGTTCACTGATGGATCCCTTGAGCCTAAAACTGTTCCTGAAGATAGGAGGAACTAAATAAACACTAATAAAAGCGACATATGAGACCATATGACTAGATGTTCAGGGCATTTTTGCAGTCTGTATTTTGCTTCTTCAAATTGGGTCCTCACTTTAAAACCTAATTTAAGATGCCTTCTGAAAGAAGCCAATTCCATTCTTTGTGGCTCTATAACTCTTCCACCCTTGACTACAGGTGCAGATCCATGTTCTTTGGAGGGACTGCTTTAAGAATACAAGAGTAACTGGAAAATTAGGTATGAAAGTGAGCATTTATTTAGTTTAGGGGGGAACTACAGCACATTACTGGAAGCTTGGAGACATGTTTCTCTCTCTTTTGAAATCTCCTGGGACAATTTACCTGAAGTATTTCCTGATGACAACCAGGCTTCCTCTCCCCTCTGAGACTCATTCCAATCTACCCAACCTAGCAATAATGAGATGTGTGTACCAACTCCTGCCCCCCCCCCATACCACCCTACCCCCTCGCTGCACTAGGTACCCTGCCCTAGCTCCCTTTACTGTCCACTCTCTGACAGCTCTACTGAACTCACACACAGTCTTCCTCTCTTCCTGGAAATGGCTCATCACTGAGTGGTGTGGAGGGCATCCGACAGGAGCCACAAGAGCTGGCCTTTGGCATTACTTCCTTATTTGTCCCTGGAACACACAGGGCGTCGTCAGTTTTCCCATCTATGAAATTGATGGGAATTGAATAGAGCTGTTCTGTCACCTCCCATATAAGCATCATCCGACCAGGAAACCTAATTTAATTATGTTCCCATAATTAAAAAAAAAAGATTTATGCATACAAGAGTTGGAGTGCAGGCCAGAGGTGTGTGTGTGTGTGAGAGGATTCACCAGAGACAGAATGGGGAGCAGAACATGCAGTCCACTGAAATGCACCTCTGAGGGGATCAGCAGGGGAGGTCTGCCATGTGGGTCCCTAGCCCTGGTCTCATGCTGCATATGCTTCATAGTGCAACATCTTACCCCTTGCACCACCAGGGAGGCCCAGTTCCCACAATTTATTAGGAAGGAAAGCCAGGTGTTAGTTCTGCCACTGCCGCTGCGTACTGGATGACCGAGAATGCCCTCCCACATTCTCATTCTGAAGAGCACCGGTGAAAGGGCTTTGAAAGGCTCCTCGCAGCCCCCTGCAAACCACACCCTCGCGGAGCCCCTCCGCGGCCAAAGACGCACGCAGACGCAAGCGTCGAAGCTCAGCTCCACCCCATGCGGAGGACGCGGCCCGCCCCTCCAGGAATCTCGCGAGTAGTCTGCTCGGAACTATTGAGATGTTTGGCTCTTCTCAGTTTCCGTAGCTCGGAGTTGCAGTTCTCCTGCTACTGCTTCCGGGTTGCAGCTGGGAGAGCCTCCGCGGAGGTGCCCGCTGAGCCAGAGCCGGGAGGTCTCCGTAGGTAAGGGTCCGATCTGGGCCTGAGCGTCCCCCGTTAGTCACCTCCTTTGGCTCCTTGAAGGACTCTGGTGCAGCTTAGCAAGAGGGCCCAGGTTTTTTGGACGCTTGACCCCATGACTCAGGGACTCCTGTTCATTTTCCCCCTCCCAGGATTTCGAGTCAGTTCAGCTGTTTCACTGCTCCGCCTGAGAGATGAGGAAACCTGGGCTTAGAGTTCAGCCCCGAGGCGCCGTTTTCAGGCCCTGTCCCCTCTCCCAGGTTCCTCTCGATCAGCTTCGAGACCTGTTCGATCAGGACCTGCTCCAGGTCCCATCTCTTGGGTCCAACGCCCCGTGCAGACCTCGGCCTCAGCCACATTCCCACCAGCACCAGTCACCCTCACTTCCTCCCCCTGACTATCTGCAGGCCTGGGCAGCATGGCCCTATTCCGCTCGGGCCTCCTCGTGCTGACGACGCCGCTGGCCTCCTTGGCTCCTCGCCTGGCTCCTATCCTGACCTCGGCGGCCAGGCTGGTGAATCACACGCTCTATGTACACCTGCAGCCTGGAATGAGCCTGGAGGGCCCGGCCCAGCCTCAGTCATGCCCGGTGCAGGCCACGTTTGAAGTTCTCGATTTCATCACACACTTCTATGCTGGAGCCGATGCCCACAGGCACCTGGACGTCAGAATCCTGCTGAGCAACATTCGAACCAAAAATACCTTTCTCCCTCCCCTACCCAATTTAGTACAGAACCTGGCCCACCCGCCTGAAGTGGTGCTCACTGACTTTCAGACCCTGGATGGAAGCCAGTACAACCCGGTCAAGCAACAGCTAGAACGTTACGCAACCAGTTGCTACAGTTGTTGTCCACAGCTGTGTTCAGTGCTGTTATATCCCGATTATGGGTCTGGAGAGCTTCCCGTGGAGGCCCCGGATGTCCCCTTACCCTCCACCATCAGACCAGACTCCCCTGTAGCCAGGTCTCCAAAGCAGCCCGTGCGTGGCTATCAGCGTGGGGCTGTGGGTGGCACGTTTGACCGCCTACACAATGCCCACAAGATCTTGCTCAGTGTCGCGTGTGTCCTGGCCCAGGAGCAGCTTGTGGTGGGAGTGGCAGATAAAGATTTGTTAAAGAGTAAGTGGGACAGACCCCAGATTTGGGTGGGGTGGGTCCCCAAAACTCCTTGCCCTAACCCATCTCCCAGTGCCAAGAGTGATGAAGGGTGGGGCCACTCTTCTCATTCTGCCCAATGTCACAGTGCCTGGCACTCAGTTGGTGCTAAGAGAATCTTGTTACATGAATGAATGTGGCATTCTTGGTGTGTGGTCTAGTAACCACTCAATCATAGTCACCTGATTGTGCCAAGTGATGAGCCCTAAAGTTCGAGTGCCTGGGATAAATGGATGAGCGAGCTGTAGAAGTTGGAATTCTGGGTGTGACTCCAGTGCCCACCAGCACTGCTAGTTCTCTGAACACTTGTCAATCCTTACAGCCCTGCTGCTCCCCCTTCACACACCATTTCCCAGCTTAACCCCTTCCTACTAGTCCTCTCTGGAGATAGGCTTAGGGACACTCTTTCGCACACTAAACCACGTTCTTCCTTACCAGTAAAAAGATCTCACTGTTCTGCACTCCTTCCCCAGGCAAGTTGCTCCCTGAGCTGCTCCAACCCTATGCAGAACGTGTGGAACATCTGAGTGAGTTCCTGGTGGACATCAAGCCCTCCTTGACTTTTGATATCATCCCCCTGCTGGACCCCTATGGGCCCGCTGGCTCTGACCCCTCCCTGGAGTTCCTGGTGGTCAGCGAGGAGACCTATCGTGGGGGGATGGCCGTCAACCGCTTCCGCCTTGAGAATGTAACCCCTGAGGGAGACTGGTAGAGGGAGTGGATGGGGATGGAGAAGGCCATTGTGGGGGGCTTTTGGAAGTTCCATGTCCTCAGAGAAGGGAAGAGAGGACTGGGGTGGTGGGAAGAGGCAAGGAGGAACTGGCTCCCAGATTGCTTTCTGAGAGGAGCTTTTATTTCCAGGGTAGGTAAGAATGGATAAGTGGGCAAGTTGGGTGTCAAGTATTTGCCCTTATTCATCTCATTCTTCTCTATCCTCACTCCTCCTCCTATTCCCCAGGACCTGCAGGAGCTTGCTTTGTACCAGATCCAGCTTCTGAAGGACCTAAACCACAAGGAAAATGAAGAGGACAAAGTTAGCTCCTCCAGCTTCCGCCAGCGAATGCTAGGAAGCTTGCTTCGGCCTCCAGAGGTAAGCCTACCCACCCTCCTTCCTGCTTGAGTGGGCTAGTGCTGGAGAGTAGAAACTAAAGGGTTCAGACCTGAGCAGGAACCTGGGGGCCCTACTAACTGGGATTCCCTCTCATCTACTCCTAGAAAAGGACAGATCTTCCCCCACATCTCTACGTGATTGGGCTGACAGGCATCAGTGGTTCTGGGAAAAGCTCAATAGCTCAGCGGCTGAAGGGCCTGGGGGCATTTGTCATAGACAGTGATAGGCTGGGCCATCAGGCCTATGCTCCAGGTGGTCCTGCCTACCAGCCTGTTGTGGAGGCCTTTGGAACAGGTAATAACGGTAGTGGGTTGGCAGTCGCTTTAAGTGAGGAGATGGTCGGGCCTCCTTGCTCAGTCCTCTCTGTCCTCCAGATATTCTCCACAAAGATGGCATTATCAACAGGAAGGTCCTAGGCAGCCGGGTGTTTGGGAACAAGGTAAACGACCACCTCTCTCAAAAGCGCCTCAGCTGCTGCTAGACCCAGAGATTGGAACCCACTAGACCTCTCTGGCTTGGCCCTGATTGCCAATTTCCACTCATCTGTTCCCAGTTCCCCCCCTCGGGCTGGCTCTATCTCTGAGGAAAGGTAAATTGCCCTCGCCCTTTATTCCCCTCCTCAGAAGCAGCTGAAGATACTCACAGACATTATGTGGCCAGTTATCGCAAAGCTGGCCCGGGTGGAGATGGATCAGGCTGTGGCTGAGGGTGAGTTGGAGGGATAATGGGCACAGTCTAGGGGGGCAGTTAGCAGTTTCCCAATGGGAGCTTTGTGCCCCACTCTAGCCCATCCATTTCCCTGTGACTTTTGTTTTGTTAGCTGTCTGACTTGTGGTAAGTGGCAGGGTTCTGCTGGTGGTGACTGGGGTCTTCCCCACAGGAAAGCAGGTTTGCGTGATTGATGCCGCTGTGCTGCTCGAGGCCGGCTGGCAGAACATGGTGCATGAGGTGTGGACCGTTGTCATTCCTGAGACTGAGGTATCTGGACCCCACCCCCACCCCATCCCAGCAGCAGACTGCATCCTGCTCTGAGTCAGTGGGCTGACAAACGCCGCATCTGTGCCCAGGCTGTACGACGCATTGTGGAGAGGGATGGCCTGAGTGAGGCTGCGGCCCAGAGCCGGCTACAGAGCCAGATGAATGGGCAGCAGCTCGTGAACCAGAGCCATGTGGTACTGAGCACCTTGTGGGAGCCAGAGGTCACCCAGTGCCAGGTGGGTGCTCACAGAAAGGCCGAGTTGTGGGAGGGAGTCTCCAGTGGATGCTTGCCTGCCCCTGACCTCTCTTCCTCTCAATACCTGGGCCTACCCAAAGGTGGAGAAAGCCTGGGCCCTCCTGCAGAAGCGCATTCCCAAGATGCTGTCAGGTCCATGACTGACAAGTTCCCTGTCAGTCCAAAGTGGCCTTGGAGCTGATAAGATCCAGCAATGAGAAGGAATGGGGACCTCGACATTCACCCAACTTGGGCCTGGAGGACTCTGCGCTAAGCTGAGCAGGGCAGGGCTGGGCCCGGTGGACACAGGAAGCCTACCTAATATGCTGGTGTTTGGCCCCCACTGAGGATGTGGCTCATGAGAGCAGGCCTCTTGGAAGTCTCATCCCCACTCTTGTCAGGATGTCCATGAGACCCATGGCTGACTGGGGCCAGGGCAAACACTGGAACTTGAAACAGAATTAAAGGTGAATGTTTCCAGGTACTGCCTGTATGGTGTCTGCTTCCTGCTCCAGTGCCTCGCTGGGTATCTTTGGGACCCTTGAGCCACAAGTGCAGGACCCAAGTTTGAGCTAGAAGCTTTTAGTGTGGAGGTTAAGAGCATGGCCTTCCAAGCTAGCCAGACAGGTCAGCTCTAGCCCCCTCGCTGACTGGCTGTGTGCTTTTGTGTAAGTTACAGACTTTCCGGGTACCCCAGTTTTCTTATCTGTCAGGCAGCCAACTTGGTTCCCATCCTCTCTGCAATCATTACTTCCCAAGTGTGCCTGTCGCGGAGTTAGGCGATAGAGGAGCACCTCTTACCAAGCCTGAGGCCTGGCGGATCCCGGAGGTGGCTTGGACCGCGGGCCTGGTGGCAGAGAGCCCTGGGTGGGTGGGGAACACGGCCACGCCCGCCTGCTGAGCCGGGCAGTGCGCGTGCGCACATTTGTAACACTATTCGATGGATGCCTTTGAGGAGACCCCATTGCACGGAAAACGTTTCCTGTCGCCACCACTGGAATGCCCACCGTGCGGGAGGGCAAGGACGGAGGACCGCCCCCCCTGCCACCGGGGCGGGCCCGGAGCTGCAGCTCCGCGCAGTCGCAATAACCTCCAACCCCCTCCGCCCTCCGCCTCGCGCTCGCGGGTTGGCGGCTCAAGGTCACATGGGCGGCCTCACCTCTTCCCCGCGGCAGGGCCCGGGCCTCCGGCTTGTTTCCGGTGTGGCAGACAGCGATGACGGAGCCTGGCGCCTCGCCCGAGGACCCCTGGGTCAAGGCAAGCCCCGTGGGCGCGTATGTCGGCGAGGGGCGGCGGGTCGGGTTCCTGCATGTAGAAGGTCCGGGAGACACGGGGATTCCTTCAGGTCCCCAAAGTGCCCCGTTGCCCCCCTTCATGGCTCCGGGGCTGCAGGGCAGACCTTTTTCACCCCGCCTGCGCCTAGGTGGGGAGACAGCGACTGAGGCGCGTGTGAGCGAAGGTATTTGGGAACGGGATTACGCAGAGGGGCATCGGTCCCGGGCCTGGCCAATCTTGACTATCTGGGAGAGCTTTCAATTGAGCGTGCCCCGTGGGGTGTGGGGGCGGTGTGCCATCGTAAGTACGCGCCCGCGTAGAGTGAATGGAAGCGCCTTTCCCCAGGGCCGGAGGTCTGATGGACTTCTCCCTTGCTCGGTGCCGCAGGTGGAGTACGCTTACAGTGACAACAGCCTGGACCCTGGTGAGTGCCTCCCTCGCCGTCTTCAGCTCTGCAGGGACACTCCTACTTGTGCCCCATAGGTCTGGGTGGCTTTACCAGCCACACCTGAGCACAGGCCACTGTCCCTGAGCTGAGTTCCTGCCCTGAGCCAGCAAGGGAGGAACTGGAGGGCAGCACAGGAAGCGTCCCTCTGTTCTGGAGGACGGCTGCAATGGAGATGGTGCTAGCAGGCCACTCTGTCACCCTTGTTCTGCCTGACTGCCGCTTCATCAGCCAGGGGGTCTCTTTGCAGACCAGTGGAGCAGTGTAGACACTAGGGACAGGAGCAAGGCGGTGTGGCCTTACGGGAAGTGGGTGGCCAGTATGGTTGGCTTTGGGTTGAAGGAGAGAAGTCAGCATTTGAAGGTCGAAGCTATTGTGCCCACAGGTGTCAGGGGCCTAGCAGTGACCCCCAGCCTCCCTACCCTTTAGTGATTGGGGGCCTCTCTTTTTCAGGGCTTTTTGTAGAAAGCGCCCGCAAGGGGAGTGTAGTGTCCAGAGCTAATAGCATCGGTTCCACAAGTGCCTCTTCCGTCCCCAACACAGGTAGGCAGCCATGTGCCCCACCAGGGGATTCAGATATACCATCGTTGTAGTATCTTTCTTAGACAGGGAGCCCCAGCCATTTAACTGGGGGTGCTAGAGCCCTAGTGCTAGACACAGGGCTCACCATCTCACGTCATCTAGGATAGCAGGTTCATTTGCCGTCTCTGAGCACCAGGCTCCACTTCCCCACTGGGGAAAGGTGGGCTGGCTGGGTCTCACAAAACCCAGAATGACTTCTCCCTGCCCTGAACTCTGAGTGTAGATGACGAGGACAGTGATTACCACCAGGAGTCCTACAAAGAATCCTACAAGGACCGGCGGCGGCGAGCACACACTCAGGCTGAGCAGAAGAGGAGGGATGCTATCAAGGTGACTGGGGGGGGCCTGTGTCTCCATTGGCGCAGGAGCGCCCTCCATATTTCAGGTTCTCTCCTGACTCCATCAGACAGCCCTAAGCAGCCTTGGGGGCAGCTAATGTAGTCCCTGGACTTGAACTCCGTTCTTCCAGACCCCTACCACCCATTTATGTTGTGTGCATGGGACTTTGGTGTTGTGGAAAGAAGCTATTTTTCTTGCCAGTTTGCTTTAAACTCTGAATTAAGGGGCCCCTATTCCCCTGCTCTGTCCACAGAGAGGCTATGATGACCTTCAGACCATCGTCCCCACCTGCCAGCAGCAGGACTTCTCCATTGGCTCCCAGAAGCTCAGCAAAGCTATTGTTCTACAAAAGAGTATGGCTGGGGGATTACTGCAGGGGGTGGAGCCAGTGGGCTGTGGAGGGGCCAGCAGCTTTTACACACGCCTAACCATGGGGTGGTGGTTTTAATGGATAAATGGGTATGAGGGAAGGGGAGACAAAGTCAGCCTTGTCCTTCTGGTTGAGAATTTCTGTGTGTCCACCCCAGCCATTGACTACATCCAGTTTTTGCACAAGGAGAAGAAAAAGCAGGAGGAGGAGGTGTCTACACTACGCAAAGACGTCATGGCCCTGAAGATCATGAAAGTGTAAGGGGGTGGGGGGGATGCATGCACAGTGAACTAGGGGAACCAGGACTTCTGAGGCCAACTTCAGTTCACACTTTCCCTTTGGTGTCCACTCAGAGGCAGGATTCTGGACCTCAGCAGTCCTTTATACAGCTCACACTCCAGAAATGCTGATTAGAGACGGTGGGTTACTATTTCTGACCTGGAAGTATTTGCTGGCTGGTGTTAAATATGTCCCAGAAGCTCTGAGAATTCCTTCCAGGGACATACAAAGAGTAACCCTGTTATTTTTCCTGGGCCGGTAGAATTGCTGCAGTTTCTTAGCCCTGGCCTGCTTGCTTTCAGGAACTATGAACAGATTGTGAAGGCACACCAGGACAACCCCCACGAGGGGGAGGACCAGGTCTCTGACCAGGTCAAGTTCAACGTGTTTCAGGGCATCATGGATTCCCTGTTCCAGTCCTTCAATGCATCTATCTCCGTGGCCAGCTTCCAGGAGCTGTCGGCCTGTGTCTTCAGCTGGATCGAGGAGCACTGTAAGCCTCAGGTATGGGCAGCAGTGGCCACAGGTCTGTGGTCTTCTCTCTCCCCTTAGGCAAAGTGACTGAAGCCATGATTTGTGCAAAAGAGCTCTTAGGTTTCTTGAGACTGTTTCTGTAACTTTGAGTGCTGGCTTCCCACTTTGCTTTCTTCCCTGTCACAGCTTCTTCTCACGGTTTGGGCACTCACTCTTGCCAGCCTGGGGTCTGTTTAGGCCACACTATGGCTGCCTCAGGGACTCGTGGGCCACCCAGTATGTAAGCCCCCATCTTTTGCAGCACAGTTACTTTGGGGAAGACGCCTGCCCCTCACCCCCGGCCCACTGGTTTTCCCCAAGGTTTTGGTGTCTGTGAAGTATACCAGTATCACACACCAAGTCTCTGCTTTTGAGACCTGCTGTGCTTCTTTCTGAGACTTGTAGCTGAGATTTGCTTATTTCCCAATCTTTTTGTTGTGAAACACTTTAAATATATTGCAGAAAATTTTACAGTGGACATCTAAATTCTACCAGCACATTCTGTATTTGCTCTATCACATAGTTATCTACTTTCTCCTCTCTTCATCTTGATTTGGAGGAACTTCAGAGCAAACTATAGATCACAGTGTTCTGGGGCTTTTTTCGGCTGTCTTCTTTCATTTGTTTTTTTGACTGTCTTCAAAAGAACATGAGGCAGGCATGGCCAAGGGGCTCGTGCCCCACCCCCCTGAGCAAAGTCTCTCCTCCTCTGCTGCCCCTACCAGACCCTGCGGGAGATCGTGATAGGCGTCCTGCACCAACTGAAGAACCAGCTTTACTGATCGGCTCTTGGAACCTGCAGAACAGCCAACAGGAGGCCCAAGTGTTGAACTTTTGAGTACAGAGCTGCAGGGCTTAGGAGACTGGACTGCGACACCCACTGCACACCAGTCAGCTGGTTCCTCTGGGTGTTTGCTTCCCCAGCCTCTTATTCCCAGTGGGGCTAGGTGTCTGTTTTGTGAAAATGCATAATTAATTTATTGTATTAATCATAAAACTCAAACCTATCCAGTCATCCCTCTCCCCAGAGAAGTTCTAGGGACAAAGGTCTGCTCTGAGCACCCCAAAGTGCTCCTGACCTTTCCTCTTTTTCTAAGCCTCAGATTTCTACTCATGATCAACATGTTTGAGGAATACAGTCTGCCACGTTGGTCTCTTGGGCAACATTTGACCTAAGTTTGACCATTTTGGCAGAAATTGGATGGGCAGATAGGAGTAAGAAGAAATTTTCCCACAGCACCAAAGAGCGAAAGGCTGCCTGGTCAGCCCAAGGTGAGGCCAGGGCTTTCTGGCCAGCTCAGGGCAGGGCTGCCAGGTTCCTGCCCTTACCTCCTACTCCATGGTCTCTTCCTCCGCCATAGGCAGTACAGGGAAGCAACCTGCCTACCTACTCTGACCCCTTCCATCCCCACAGGCAGTAGCACTGCACAGCAGAGTCAAGCATGACATAGCATCACATACTGTTTTTTTTAATTTTTGTAAACACCAACAATGCAATTTTGCTAGTTACAATTCTGGAAAATTAACTGGGCCTCAAAACCACTTATAGCCTTTCGATCAAGTGCATCTGGGTCCTTATCACCTCTCAGGGCTACCTGCATTTCTCCCAGGTCTTGGGGTGGCTGAGTGGGTAGAGAAGATATTCTAAAAGCTCCTTGTGGAAAAGAGTCCAGGGTGAGGCCTGGGGCTACTTGAATGTTGTGTTGAGTAACCTTTCTCTACCCTGTTCCTCAGGCTTCCTGCTGCCTTCCTCAGGTTTGATATCTGGGAGGTTTGATTATCCAGAAGTCAAATATTTTTATATCAAATTATGTTACAATAAATACTGTCAGATACTCTTAGCATTGTTCCAAGTTTAAACATTAAGCTCAAGCATCTAAAACATGAATGAGGAAATGAGCAAATCCACTCAGGATGACCACCCCCCACCACCACCCACCCAGAACTCTGGTTTGTGGCCCTCTCCTCGCTGCTCTGCTCAGAGGTAGAGAGCAGGAACAGCAGAAGCTGGCAAGGCAGCCAGTCCAGGATACCTGTGTTCCCATCCCCTGGTCCTTCCAGAGGGCCAACTCCTTAGGGGTCTGGGAGCCTGACGTTGTAATCTTCATCTGTTTCTATCCCAATTTCCTCCTGTGGGGCAGGGAGACAGTGAATGAGACCAAAGCGTGGACAGAGATCCCAGGGGGCACAAAGGGGAGAGAACCACTTACAAAGAAGTGCTTCTTGCTCTTGGGGTATCCTTCAAGGATTGCATCACACAGGTCTGTTGCCTACAAGAAACAAAACCGTCCCTTTTCATGTGCCTGGCAGTGCCTTGCCAATTCTATGAAACTAGGCAGCAGCCATTTCCCAGGGCTGCCTGCCTTGGTGTCCAGACACTTACCATCCTCTTCCTCTTTCTCCATTCCTTGCAGTACTTCTGTCTCTCTCTGTACACCTACACAGGGAAAGCAGGTTCCTCTGACCAGCTCAGCCCCACTGCAGCCACTGGGGGTTAACCCCCTTCTTCACTATGTGCCTGCGTCCTGCCTGACCCCTGCCCCTACTCACTTGTTCTTTCTCTTCTGGAGTCACATGGTTGGTGGCTGCTCTGATGTTCTTCAGTCTTTCTGTGTAGCTGGCACATTCCTTCTTTAACTCCTGGATCTCTTTCTGCATCTCCGGTGTTGTCAGGGCATTAGTTAGCTCCTTCAGCTCTGAAACCACATCTCCTTATGGTCACTTGCTACCCCCGAAAAAGGGGTTCTGTCTTTCCCATTGGGCATCCCCTGAGATAGGAAACCAGGCCTCCCCCTAACTTCAGAATTGGTTCCATATTCTGGAAATGCTCAGGGGAGACTAAGGTTTACAGAAATTGCAGTTTAGTGTTCTCCATCTGCTAGCAGTGGTAGGGTGTCAGGCTGAGCAGACGGGAGGAGCAGGAGTAAAGGGGAGTGTGGGAACAGTACTCTGATAATCATGTTAGGAAAAGCAAATTTGTATTCAAAAACTACGAGACATTTCTTTTCATGTAATGCCTATGGCAGCCCAGCAAATGACTCTTCCTGCGATGAGCCAACACTGGCTGACAAAGCACTCATTTAGCAATTCATAACCTCCAGATTGACCTGACCTAGGGGCGCCTTCCCTGAGTGTCCCAGTCCTACCAGCCTCCATGTGGCGGCAGCTCTGCTGCAAGCTCTGCACCTTCGCGGTGAGGGCCACGATCTTGGCGTCCAGACTCTGGAGGTCACCATCGCTCACCGTGTCAAACTGGTCCTGCCAGGAAAAATAAGTGTAATGGGAGGCACAAGCTAGAAACCCATATATGGAAAGGCAACATTTACATAAAGAACTTGGGACTCCCCAACCCTCCAGCGGACCTAGGAAAACTGGGACAATACTGTTGAGAAACCATTGAGTTCAGTACCAATAAAAAAGGCATCAAGAAAGGTTGAGACCTGATACCTATCCTCAAGGAGTTTCTAGCTAGGCAGGACATTGAATAGGACAAAATTACCTTTGAGTTTAGTGGTAAAGCCACTCACTGGATGAAGGACTAAAGGAACATTCTTCTTATGGTGACGATACCCAAATTATGGACTTATATAAGGACTAGCTATTAACAGAAAATGATCACATTGGGGTCCAATGTTAGAAAGGACATGGATGCCTGCTTGGCCAGGTGGGCGCCACATAGTCAAGGTGAACTCTTAAGAGTAGCAGCCTGCAAGCAAAATGCTGCCAGGTGTATGTTTTCGAAGACATAGCTCTACAAGGATGGACTTGAGTAGTGACAGTTGTGTAACTGACGAGACTCTCTGACCTGCAGAGGATTAAAAAAAGCTGCCCCTTTATAGGAAAAAGCCAACGTCTTTAGGAGAGCTTCAACAGAGTAATAGGATGAAACCCATTTTAAGAAAATTAGCCTTGAGAGTGGTTTGTTTTAGTGAATGAGTAACATCTACTAGGGGGTTAGATACTGTGGGTATTCTGAGTAAGGGAAGATGAAAGCAACAGGGCCTGCCTTAGATGAACTTCAGTTCAGTGAGGGATACAACTAAAAAGACAACTGGGATACAGTTCAGAGTATTCAGGGAAGGTTTTTGGAGAAAGTGATGCTGGAGTGAAATCCTAAAAGATGAGCAAAAGCTAGGTGCGCAAAGAGGAAAACAGGATTAAAAAACTCCAGACAGGGAGGATAACGAACAAAGAGGACAAGGAGAGCACACATTTAAAAGGTCTAGTACTGATGAATGGAGGAGGCTGGGGGATATCTCCACCTGTGCCGGGGGCACTAGAATTTTTAATAGGAAATGGCATGACTAGATTTGTCTTTACATAGATCAACTGGCCATAGTGTTTCAGACATGTTTGAGGCCTGCAGACCTGTTGGGAGGGTATCAATGAAGTGCCTGAACTGGAGCAGGGATGGCAGTGGAAAAGGAGATGATGGAGTTAAGAGGAGGAAAGTCATCTGGCCCTGACGATTCACTACACATGGACGGGAAGGGAAGTCAAGAGTGCTTCTGAGGCTCTGGCTTGGGTGAAGAGTGAGGCAGGAGGAGACAGTTTAGGGGGACAGATGAGGCATTCTACTTTTGTGATGCTGATTCTGAAGTGTCTCCAAGGTCAAACAGATCTTGGTAGCAACAGTTCAGGATCTTCTGTCATCCACATTTCAAATCTGCAAATCTTAGGAGGTTCAGATCACATCGAGGAGGGACATGCTGATTTAAAGAAAATCTAAGGTCTCGTTAGTGACCTAACACAGGTGAGTTTCATTGGGGGCCTCAATTCTCCCACAGAATTAGGATACCTGAGACTGGCCTGACCTCGGGCTCGCACACAGGTGATATCATCGGCGCAGGTTTTCCTCACCTGGTCGGCAAAATAGATCTTCTGTTTGCCGTACATCTTCTCTTTGATCTTGCCTTGTTGGGCCAGTTGCTCCAGTGCCTTCACCACCGCCTGCCAGAGGGAGGGGGCGCAACGACGCAAGGGTGACTCTGGGCGCCTGGCAGGGGGATTCCAGCCGGCCACCAGCTTGAAGACGTCAAGGTTAAAACGGCAGCTTCGAGCGGGCAGGACCTCAGGCTAATTCCCGGGGTCCCCGGGCGGGGGGTTGGGGGGGTGGTCCCACAAGAGTCCTCACCGCCTTGCCCAGTCCGTGTTCCCGCTGGAGGTTCCCAAACACGTCCTGGGCGCTGTAGGGACGGTTCTGGTCCTGCAGGTACTTCAGGAGGATCCGGGGGGCTACGGAGAGACGCGGCAGAGAATCATTCAACGCCCCCCTCACCTGTCCCCTCCACGGCCTCCCCCTTGTCTAAGACCCAGTTACCTCCCGCCGCAGCCTCCGCCCGGCCTTTACTCATGGCCTTTCCCGCCACCAAACTCCGAGAGCCGGAAGTTCCCGTTACTCGGGCAACGGCTCCTTCCGGCGCCGCGGCGGGGGCGGTGGTCTCCGGCAGTGCCTAGCGGAGGGGGCGCCTTCGCAGGGGACGAAACTACCCTACCCCGACACCGTAGTTCAGGGGTTTCTGTGAGGCCGGGCGCCCGCTTCGAACTCCCTTCCTCCGCTCCCACCTCCAAGCCTTAGGACTTCGAGGCCCGATCCCAGCGGCGCCTGAGCTCCGTCACTTAGCGAGGCTGGGACTTCGAACGGGGTCAACTCCCGCCGGGCCAGCGACTTGCTCCAGGCCGCGAGGCTAGTTATCCACAGGCACGTGTCCGGCCTGCGGCCGGTGCCTTTCGGTGGTTAGCCTTATTGTTGCCAAGCAGGGATGAGTGCTATTTGCAGGCGGGTGAAGGCCGCCGGGAAAGCGCCAGCGACCCTTCCTTGCTGCCCTTACTGAGCCTCGTACACAGGGGGCGCTCGACGTACGCTCCCTGACCGCCCAGGAGGAGGGTTGGGAGGGGGCTACTCTTAAGCCACAAAGGTTGCACGTTTCCTGTCGGTCTAGTCAGTGAGACTGGCAGCACCTGGCAGGTGCTTTCCACTCCTGCCTGCAGTGACCATTGGAACAAAAGCCTGAAATAAGTATTTCTAGTTTCTGAGGTTAGCTGAAGGCCAAAGAGCAGCTGTCCCTGCACCTCAAATGATGCAGAGGAACGACACGGTAATACTTTTTAAATCCTTTTATCTAAAATCTCATTAGTCTTTGAAATATGTGTATTTTCACCACTTACGGGACGATATTAATTATTGTAATGTAGTTTTAATGGTAGATCTACAGACTAGATGCCAGCCAACAGCCAGAAGTTATGTTTACGGTTGGATTCTCTTGAGGTCAAGTTACCTCTTTCCATCGCAAAAGAAAAATACAAGGAATGGGCAAGTAGGTCTTTCTCACCTGGTCTCTTTTGAGGTCGTGGCTTCTTCGAATTAAGCACAAATAAAGAAAGCTTTTCAAAGGCAGGACATCATTCAACCTCAGTCTCTTAAAGATTGTTCTCATCCAAGATTTATTCCCCAGCATCCCACCCACCCCATCCCCATCCTAATTCACAGTGGAGGACTAAGGAGATTCAGAACACGATCCCCCAGGTACAAGAAACACCTTCCAAAGATTTTGCTTTCCTTCCTTCCTTCCCTCTTGTCAACTGCCAAAGCCTGAAGCTATACACTCATGCAAACACAGAAAAACCCACTCCTTTCCCACAGCTCCCATTTGTTTTTTTTCTATATCGGAGCTCACCTGTAAGACAACTGGGCTCTGAAGAGAGAAGGTATCCAGTCTACCTGACAACTTCTGATGCCCTTACCCCTAACCTTTGCACAGAGGTAAGTGAATGAAACAAGCAGCTAATTCTCCTTCTCACTGTTACCTGCTTTCACTCCCTGGCCTCTGCCTTGTCCAGCAACCAAGAGCAAACATGTTTGCACACCCCCACCTGCAGCACATGAAAATGGGCTCTGTCCAACACCCCTCACCCAGGTATGGGGATGTTTGGGGAGTGGTCCCTGAGGATCAGCAAAGGGTAAATGCAGAGGGAAAGGGGTAGAAGAGTCTGGCTTGAGCTCTGATTGAGGGGTGGGGGGACAGAGAGGCTGTGGGTTGGCACAGGTTAAAACTAATCACCATTCTTAATTTTTTCCTCACATGATTTTACTAGAGGCAGTGGGAAACGCCCCTCAGAGGGCTCTCAGCTGATTACAGCTATTTTCTTGCAACTGGGCTCATCCTGGAGGCCCAGCCAACTCGGGAAGCACTTGATAAAAGTATTAAAGGAGCTGAACGGGGAGTTAAGAAGAGCTGGTGCAAGAAGAGCTGGTGGCTCCTGGGATGAATGCCACTGAGCTATTTGTAAAGTGCTACTCTGACACCTCTTAATGGAATTATTGCTTCTCCAGAGGAGGAGCAGGGGCAGGAACAGAATATAGGAATGGGTATGGAATTGCTTTGCTCATAGTTCAGACTTATGGTCAAATGAAGCAAGGGGTCAGCAGCACCAAAGAGAACTGGGCAGCTCCAGAGGATTCAGTGAGACCATTAGATAAAGAGGCACTCACCCTCCCAGCCAGCTGACCCCAAGGCCCAAGGTAATGTAGAAGAGCCCACACCTCATCATGTTCACATTTCTTAAATTTCACTAGCAGTATTTTGCAACTGTCTCAAAAAATGAGGAGGATCTTGGGCAGAGGAAGCAGGCCTGCTCTGCAGAACCAGAGGACAAGCTTGTTGGAAAACAAAAAAGTCATGGCTTAGCACTGGAAGAGGATGACCATGTAACTCTCCTGGCTGCTGCCTGACTTTTGAAACTCTAGAGACAGGAGGAAGGAGAGGAAGGGTTCTTCTGTCACTGAGGACCCCCAAGCACCCATACCTAGAAGCAAACAGCAGCACCCCCTCAAAGGGGAAACAATGCCCCTGACTACTTTGTTCCCCAAAAGTACCATCCTGATGGCAAGAAGCCTCCCTCAAGGGAGCACACTCTTACTTCGGTTACTGAGCTCAGAAGTGGGTGTCCAGCTGATGGCAGGGGAATGTGCTCTCAGCAGACCTCTGAGGATCAACCAGAACACCCCGCATACAAATATATCTCAGGGGTTGGGACCTGGGTTCTTCCCTTACCCCTTCACCTTACGTGGGATGGGGAGAAAAAAACCTAAACTCCGTGACCCCAACAAGAGTTTCTGCCTCAGTGGCTCCTGGAACTGGCAGGGTCTAGCTGATTCAGCTCTGACTGGTCCAGAAGTTCAAAGTCATCCCCCTCAGCATCAGTGTCCAGGTCAGAACTGGGGGCCTGGAGGAAGCTTCTTGTTGCTCTCCGAGGAGGTGGGCCAGAAGGGCCTGTCTGAGAGGCGCCTGACAGGGCCAGCTGGATCATGCTCTGCGAGACAAGGCTGGCAAGGTTGCTGGTGAGGTTAGACCCTGCAGGCAGGGCACTAAGCAGGAGCTCTGGCAGTGCAGCTTCATCCCGACTGGCAGGGAATGCCTGAGGTTCCTCGGCCCCTGGTGGGGATCGGCACATCAAGCTGGGCATCCCAATGCTGGTGTCATCCTCATCGTCCATGCCAGCGGCATCCACATTAATGGACGGGAAGTCTGGAAGGTCTCTGGCAAAGGATTCTTCTGGATCACTGTGACCATCTAGATCTGGGAAAACAGGGATGTCTGAGCCAAGGCAGCTGCCTCACCTTCCTGTACCCAGCCCCACAAAATCAGGCCCGTGTAATCAGGTTTTTCCACCCTGGATTTCTCATAAAGCAAAACTTGTGGGACACTGGTATCTTCTGGCCCAAGAACTCCACTCTTCCACTATACCCCCAATGAAGTTACTAAAGGAATTTTAAGGAGAGCAGAAGTACTATGCTGACTGCAGCCCACCCCAAAGGCCGCTCTGCCACTAGAGCCACAACTCAGGAAACAGGAAAGGGCAAGCACTAGTATCCCTTTTACCTAGGGTAGCAGAGCTAATAAGTGATAATCAGCTCAGATCCAAGGTTCGCCTCACCTTCAGAACCTTCCGTTAGAGGTGTCTGGCCCCTTGAAAGATTGAATGTGCCATTGTCTGTACAGGAAACCTCAGCATCCGAGTGTTCAGAGTCTGTGATGGCCAACTCCCTGGCAACAGTAGAATCATCCAGCTTAGGAAAAGAAAAGACCAACAAGTCTGAAGAGATGATGTGATTAGGAACCTGGTGAAGTCCCCCAGTGACAGCTTTCCTAGCTAGCCCTAGAGGCTAATCTAAGGCCAGCAGTGAAACCTGGCATGGATGGGGATTCTAGTCAAAACTGACCCCTTTTAGGCTGCTCCCCCCAAAGAAAACACCCTTATTTATCAAATTTTGAGCACAGGAAGGAAAGCAGTCTTGGCGCCAACTAGCCACTTGGTAAACAAGTGATCCAGAGAATACTCTTCACAGGTGGCCAGGAGGATACACGCACTGCCCAACCTACAGTGGACTGGACTGTTTACAAGTTGATCATGCCAGCACCAGAAGTCCTGCCATGATGGTAGGGGTTAAAGGGAGACATGGAAGAGGGTGTGCTGGTCACCAGGCTCAAACTGAGATCCATGTACAAAGTTCCAAACAACACTATCTTCTCTGCTCACTGCTCATGGAGGTTGCATCCTAGGCCTTGATAAATCTGAGAACCTGGATACTGCCTAAATGTGAGGCACCAGATGATTAAAAGGGAGCTAAAGAAAAGCCAGTGGTGCAGCTCCCACACCCAGGATACCTGAGGACAGAAGGCAGCAAGCTCCTCTTCGCTGTCACTATGGTCATCTGCGGAGCGGTCTGGGTGTAGAGCTCTGCGTCGCACTATGTGGAAAGAGCAGGTCTTGATGTCTTCCCTTGAGGGGAGTCCCCACCCCCTTTGGATTTCAAAGGCATAAAATAACATAAAGAACCCTTCTGAATATGCTCTAAGACTACGTAACAATGCCTGAGGGCCAGGCTGCTGAGACTAAGGGGCAAAGGAGGCTGAAACCTCAGGAGAGAAGGCTGTCTCTTCCATTAGCCCTCCCATCAGCAACCCCCATGTAGTTCTGTCCTGGTCAGATGATCAATGTCCAGGCCTGTTAACAACTCTCAAGAAATGTGAGGGGCAGGCCGGATGTCAAGGAGGCAAGTGGACACTATCACAGAGAGGGCAATGGGAGACACCCCACTTTGGTTAAACTAGGCTTCTGAGTTCTGATTCAAATGGCCCATGGGGAGCTGGGCCTTGGTAACCACATGCAGGGCTCTCTGTAGGCCTCAGCTAATGAAACAACAGACCTGACCAGATCACTGAACAGGAAAAAGTTCATATAATTGCCATTTGTGTGCTGGAGGATCCTGGGCTACTGCACTTCAGGCTTCTAGCACGTTTTGAATCACCTTTGGAAAGCAGCTATCAGTAGTGAGAAGAGGCCTGCTCTGCTTCACTTCGCTCAATGGAAAAGGATGACAATACCACCCACTGATCAAGGTCCTTGTAAAAGTTAAACAAGATGTTGCAGGCAGACTAGCCAGCACAGTGCTTGGGAACATGGGAAGTGCTGGCAAAAACATAAAAAAGCAGCTAATACTAGTGTTTATCTTCACAGGCTTTTATTCAACTTGGGAGAAAAATAGATGTTTTTGTTTTTGTTTTTGTTTTTTTAAAAAAAGATTATTTATGCATACAAGACCTGGGGTGCAGGCCAGAGGTGCGGAAGGTGAGAGGATTCATCAGAGACAGAGTGGAGAGCAGAACAGGCAGATCCACTGAAATACACTGCTGAGAGGAGCAGCGGGAGAGACAGGAGAGGTCTGCTGCGCCATGTGGGTCCGCTCCCTGGCCTGGGATAGAACTGGTGCTGCAGTGGTTGCGGGTATCTTCATAGTGCTGAGACTTAACAACTGTGGCACCAGGGAGGCCCAAGATGTTTAAAATGGGACTATCTAGAATTCCAAGTGGGAATGGTAAGCCTGGATAGATTTCTCTGGAATAGAATATCATTTTTACCTCCATACATATCCCAACCACACCTTACTTCTCCACTTTTGAGGACCTAGCCATTATGTCAGAACTACTTTTGTCCTGAGATGTCTTCCCCTCTTCCCCAAGCGAAAGGAAGCCTCCCTGTGACACTTACGTTGTCTCTCTCTCTGCTTGGACATCATGTAGCCACGGACACTGAAATCCAGCCGCTGCAGAGCTGGTTTCAGCCGCACGTACACCCGATCCCATAGCCGGTGGTACACAGCAAGGGGCCACATCATGACAGTGACAACTGAGAGGAGAAGTGGGAAACAGTAGTGCAAACAGGCAGGGCTGCCTGTACCAATCCTAGCTATCCCTCTGCTATCACACATGCCCTCAGGGCTCGGAGGCTTAGTGCAGAACAGGTCTGTGGGCCCTCTTCACCGGTCTCCCCTATTACATGAGGGTTTGGGAGGGCAGGGACTTCTGCAGTGACCTACAGGATTGTGTACACAGCACGCTGCCAACAGATGGAGGATAGGAACAGGCAGTGTACACTTGCCTGTGAGTGTCACTGAACCATAAACAAGGCCAAATGGTGACACCACCTCAGACACTACACTAATCAGCTGAGATTCTCATCTATAAGGGCCACTGTCATAATTGTTCAGCTATTAAAGCAAACAGCACTAAGCAAACAGGAAGTAACAATTTCACAAAAATGTCCTCCATGGGGGTAAAAAAGCACTCCAGGGTACACAGAAACGAGTAAAGGTTCACTGAGAGTTATGTTCCACTGTTATACAAGGCTCTGAAACTCCTCCCTTAATAGGGACAGACAGCTCTTTATAACAGGTAATACAATATATGTTAGTGGATCTTCATTAATTTATAAAACTGGCTTAGTAAGAAAGCACTTATATATGTAGGAAGCCTGCTACAGGTATAAAGACAGACACCAAACAGGTCATGAAAATATTAAAAAGTCATTTCCAGGAGAACCAAACTGTAAGTCTCTTTTTACCCGGAGTGAGCTCTGGCTGGAAAATCACGGGTCTGTATACGCCATACTTACACATTAAGTAGGACAGCAGGAGCCCGGGGATATAGCGGCCTAAGACTGCCAAAAAGGTCAGTACCCCACAGGTCAGCAAGCAGAACTGGGGGAGGCAGGAAACAGTGTTATGTTTCTACAACACAGCAGGGGTTGGGTGTAGATGGGAGGGAGGCAAAGTGGAGGTACAATCTAAATAATTCTTTATAATCTATGAATTAAGCATCTCAGAATGACAGGCATGGCTAGCCACTGTTGTATCCAATGGTATTAATCTGTTTGGGAGGAAGAGGATGATTCCATTTCTATTCATTCCATTCTATTCATTTCTATTACGGTTAACCCCACAAGACTACCTTTCATGCTGGAAATTGGTTTGAGTAGGACTTAGCCAAAAATTCTCTCTGAAAGCCAAGTGTTGGCGATGGGTTTTTTAAGTCAAAGTTAAAAAAAATGCCCAACCACCGACCCATGTTCACGTGACATAGAATGCACACAAGCAAGCCTTCTTTCCCATTTTGGGGCAGGAAGATGATCTAATGTAAGTGGTAAGCGCACCAAAGGAGAGGAGTCACTGAGCTCGTGCCTCAGTCCTAGTGGCTGGTTAGAAGCCCCTTCTGACACCTTCTCTTTATCACCACAAACACCATGTCTTTTTTCTTTCTTGAATGAGGATGTGTAGTGAAACAGCAGTTTCAGTTTAGCCTAAACTGAGAAGCCAGAAATGAAATTGAAAAAGGGGAGAGTCTTACCTTGCCTGGGTTTTGCTTTTTGAAAAGCAAAAGATTCCTTATGAAAATGGTCCCACTAACCCAGACTTCAGCTACGTGGTGGCAGAGCTCGGGCACGCTGAGCAACCGAGGGTGCACAAAGCCCCAGCTACGGGAGAGAGAAGGGGGAGCTGTGAAAGGAGGGTGTTGAGGGTTTTCCTCATCTTGCTGCGTGGCAGCCAATGTTTCCGGGTTTAAATAGGGGCTGTCCTAGGTACTTTGGAGGTGAAGCATGACTTTCTTCTTGGCTCACCAGTTGAAACTTGAATTTAGAGACCAGGAGGGCAAACTTGTTCTGACAACTCCACCTAGAAGCAAGCTGCCGAATTCACGTGTGTAAACCTGCCACCGGCTCCAAGGCCCTTTGTGCTCAGAAACATCTTCCCTGCACTCGACCATGCAATTCACTAGAATTGCAACCTAGGGGTAAAATAAAGCAGTCTGACAGCACTACTGCTGAGAGAAAGGCAATGTGGATGTACCCCTCAAAGAGAAAATAAAGCAAAACCAAAGTAAACCTCAACAGAAAAAATTCTTTGGACCAAACACATGGGGTGAATGAACTAAGAAATGAAAGCAGGAGTTGTAAGACACAAGAGGAATCTTTGGCTTACTGATGCCAGAAACCAGTGTGTTTTCTGACCAGGAACTTTAAATAGCCAGTGGTCACGGAAAATACCAAATGACCTTGTAACAAAAGCCAGAAGATAAACGAACTAAGTTGCTTCAAAATTATCACACTAGGACTGAATAATGCAGTTAATTCCCTGGCATGTCAAGTCATGGGCCCGGGAATGCTGCATTTTCAGAAACTTCTCTTGGAAACATCAGAGGCCACTAGCCATCTCAACTTATCTGCTGCCTGAACTTTAGGAACTGTTAAAATGATTATTTGGAACAGACTATGTTCTCAGCTTATACTCTGTGTCCGGAGCATGGGGTTAATAACATGTAACCAGAATATTACAACAAGAGAATCAATCAGAGCAACAAAAAAGGTATTTAATTGGTGTTCCATACCTCTCATTGTCTAATGCATCGGGTCTTGGCACTACAATATTAAAACAAAACACCAGTATTAGTTGGTGAGAAAATTAAACACAAAAAAAATGTTAGATTGTTGGTCTGATAGCACATATTTTAATAGGTTTTGGGGAAAATATACAGTAACAGTCAATAACATGGAGACACCATGTTATACTGCCAGAGTTAAGGAGCTACAGCAAAGGATGTGATGGCCTATGCCTGCTCCTTTTCTAGGGAAAGGGGAGCAGAGGGACATCCAAAAGGACCATTAGGGCCCCTTCTAATCACTGTAGCTAACCAAGGTACACAGTATGGTCCATCCCACCCTCCAGTGCATCAGGGCTGCTCGTGTACATCAATGCACTGAGCTACCGCAGCACGTTATGACTATACCAGCCCTAGAAATCTGCCTGTTCTCTTTAAAAGGTGACCTATTAACAGCAGTGACTGATACAGTCTATTGACATTCACCAGTCATAAGACAGATGGATGAGCTACATGATTCCTTTAAATCTCTGCGAAAGAGATAGGAATGTATTTAAAGGTTGTTCACTCTAGTTAGCATCTGCAAGCAATTCAAAATTAACCTACCGAAAACCTTCAATTTTCCTCACTCTTATGCCCTACCCAAACTCCCCTGCCTGACACTGCCTACATCTGCTAATTGTAATGCTATTATGCTCCTACTCTCCAGAATTTGAAATCCCAAAGTCTGCTTTTATCCCTTATTCTTCTAACACTATCATTCTTCTGTTTCTTCTTCTTCACACTTCTTCAAATCATCCCATTTCCAGAGACACCTCCATGACTGCTTCTCACACACAGAGCCTGCAGTCGTCTCCTAACAGGTGTCCCTCCTTTCCCCTTTTCTCCTTCCATGTAGTCCTACAAAATGCTACCACATTTATCTTTCATATCATCTCAACACACAATTTTAATGATCTACTACCTCTAAGATAAAATCTAAATTTCACATAAGCATTTAAAAGAAATTCCTCTTTGTTAAAGATGTAGTAGCCAATGAGCTTTGGGGTTTTTTTTATTGTTTTTTTGTTTTTTAATGAAAGGACTACTTATTCCTTAGACCAATTACAAGGACAACAATATCTCAGGTAGTGGATACAGATTTCCTAAGTGTAATAACAATGGGAAGGGCAGAACTCAGATCTGAGTCACAGATAGGGCATTTGCCCTTGAAGTGTCAATGAAAGCAAGTAATTCAGACATCAAAAGGTACTTACAGCTCTACATATTACCTCATAAACCCCAAAACTAAAAGTAAAAATTATAAGAGAGTCCATTTCCAGTTCAGATTGTTCTAAATGCTACCAATTTACCTCTTATCTCAGGCCAGATTTTGCTCTTCCATTGATCTATACACACAATGATCATGGAGCTGAAGGCAAGCAAAAACACAAGACGAAGGGATGTCAGTGCAAAGAACCTACAGAGAAGGAAAAACAGAAAATCATTAGCCAATTAAGCTAATTTCAGAAAAGACCATATGTGCACTGTAGGCTCTGGGGAAAACAGAATGTAAGTCCTTGTTACACATCTTGAGTAAATCGCTTAGAATTTCTGGACTTCAGCTACTTTAGTTATAGGGCAAAGGTAATAATTTGATTCTGCAAGACAGAAGACTAAAACAGCCTCTTAAAACCCCCTCAACTTTTAAGACTGTGAATCTACTAATTTCAGGGAGAATTCATCCTTTATAACAAATTATGATGAAAGGGCACACCTTTCTACCAAATCAGTCCCTACTGTAGAGCAACACATTAACAGAAATGTTTTAATGAAAATTTAACTAAATAACCTTTTACATATAAAGGAACTGAGACCCAATAAAGTAAAAAGACTCAGTCAAGGGCATATAGAAAGTTAGCCCTAAAGCTACAACAAAAAGCCAGTTCTTCAGCAGTAACACCTATCTTTCTCAACCTTTTCCAAAAAATTGAAGAGGAACACATCTTGATGAGGCCAGCATTACTGCCACCAAAGCCAGATAAAGACACTACAAGAAAATTACCGACCAACAACCTGTATGAAGATAGACCAAAAAAAAAACCACAATAAAGTACTAGCAAACTGAACTCAGCAACATATTAAAAGAATTATACATCATAACTCATTTGTGGGATTTAGTCCATGAACTTATTAAATTAAAATTTATTTATTGCAAGAGTGGTTAAACACACAAAAATCAACAAACGTTATCACATTAACAGAATAAAGGAAAGCCTCGTTCTATGTGAAAGAGTCAACGATATTCATAAACAATCTTGGAAACTGAACACTGATAACACATCTGAAGATACTAAAGAATTATGCTAATTTTTTAGGTACGATGTTACAGAAGTTATGTTTTTAAAGAGCCATTATCTAGAGGTACAAAGTAAAATACTTACAAATGAAATGATGTCTGCAATATTTGTCAAAATAATAGTCTGGCAGGGGAACGGGTCTGAGTGAGTATGAAACCAGATGGACCACGAGTTGGTAACCATGCTAAAGCTGGGTGATGAATACACAGATTGTTTATTTGTACTATGCTACCTCTGTACATATGTAGAAATTTTCACAATAAAGTATGTTTTAATGAATTGTTCTATTACACCACCCTAAAACTTTGAAGGCAGTGCAGAACATCTATGGCTGTGTTAGCCAACAAGCTGAGTTTACCAGTCAGTGGGGAAGCAGAGAAATTGAAGTAAGCAAAGTAAGCATTTAGGATATCTTAAGCAATTTGATCAGTAACTTTGAGTCTGAGAATACACATGGACTTGTATTTCCTACGCATTTTAACTTAAAAATTCTACTCTCATTTATATTTTACAAGAGTATTGATTTGCAGTAACTCTAATCTTTCACTATAGCTGGTTTAAAAAACATTGTTCTAACATCCAAAGGAAATACATCCCCCCAGAGCCAAATGCATCTCCAGAGGTGGTTCAGCAGGGTAATAAGACCCAGCTGTCAGACTGACTTGAGTTTGAGTCTCTGAACAGGCAGTCACTCTTAGTCATGTATAAATTAGCTTAATCTCTATAAGTCTCAATTTCATCTGTATGTGATGTTACTGTTTGTAAGTATAGGAAACAATATACTTAACACCTGTAAAAATATAATATTTGATTTTGCAAAAAAGCCAAGAAGAAAATACAAGGTATCCAATTGTGCCTAACACATAATTCTACTCAATTTTACAGTGTAATGGCATTGTTATCATAGCAACCAATCAAACAAGGTAAAGATGACCAAGGGTTGGTTACAAATAACCTCTTTTCTCAATTCAATATATGACCTAATAACTTGATATAATCATAGAACAATACTAAGAGTACAATCAGTATCATGATTTTTTAAAGCTTTATCTGTGGGTATATATGAACACATATATACATGCAGAACTTTAATTTTTGTTTCTAAACATTTTGTACTTTATTTTCAATAAACACAAATCCATGTTATATAATCTTATTTATTTTTTTAAAGATTTATTTATGCATACAAGAACTGGGGTATAGGCCAGAGGTACAGGGGGTAAGAGGATTCACCAGACAGAGTGGGGAGCAGAACAGGACAGGCAGATCTACTGAAGTACACTGGTGAGGAAAGCAGCAGGCGAGACAGGTTTGCTACGCCATTTGGGTCAGCTACTTGGTTGGAGATTGAACTCATGCTGCAATAGCTATGGATAGCTTCACAGTGCTGAGACTTAACTGACCCCTGGCATGACCAGGGAGACCCTGTTACGTAATTTTAAAAACTACACAGAGACTGAGGGATGGAAGGTGACAAGGACTCAGAAATCCAGTCACCAGAGACAACCCTATTTCTATTTTCCACCCTACCACTTAAGGGATACTGTAATTATATGTGCAATTAAAAAATGAAATCTGCTTAGCAGAAATAAGCCTTTAGAGTTGCCATAGGCCATTAATCTCCTTGCTAAAGCAGTTCATCATCTCAACAAACAAGCAAATTTAACAAAGCCAAGGATAAGGGCTCGAAAGTGTCCTTCTCCCCAGTGTGGCTGCTTCCAAGCCCCACCTGCAGCATGTGGCGAGACTGATGATTCTCTAGAGTACTTGAATGGGCTCTCTGGGGAGGCAGTCCAGACTGTGCAACTTCCACTTCCCAGAGCGTGATCACTAACACAAATATAAACTGGGGTAGGGAAAGGACATTACACTTTTATAAGCAAGCTCAGTTTTCCAAAGGTGATGGCAATAAAAATACTATTTCTTTAAGACTCAGACTGTCTAGTAACCTGTTATGGCCCCCACCTTCATTCTCATAACCTGTGCTTCATTCAATTCAACAGAGTGCTTACTATACACTCAGGTCTTTTTTTTTTTTTAAAGGTTTATTTATGTATGCATACAATAGCTGAGGTACAGGCCAGAGTCGCGGGAGGTGAGAGGACTCACCAGAGACAGAGTGGGGAGCAGAACAGGCAGATCTACTGAAATACACTGCTGAGGGGAGCAGCGGGCAAGGCAGGAGAGGTCTGCTGTGCCATGTGGGTCCCCTCCCTGGCCGGGAATTGAACTTGCGCTGCTGTACTTTGGATGAATCAAAGTGTGGCGCTCAACCCGCTGCACCACCAGGGAGGACCCCCACTCAGGTCTTATGGTGAATAGCCCAACTACAGAAAAGAGACTTTTCTCTCAAGTGTATTCATTGCTGTGTGTTTACCATATAATAGGAAAAATGATGATAAAAAGAGAACATCTAAAATGAGATTTGAAAGGTAAGTGGTAAGAAAGCAGAGCAAAAAGGTGTGAGGAGAGGACATTAGGATAGAGAACAGTCAGCTAGCATGACGAATTGTAAGGAACTATGAGCAGCCAGATAGAACTGAATCACAGCAAACAGAGGGAGCAAAGAAGGGGAGGAGGCAGGAGTCAGATCATTAATGGCCTTTTCTAACAGAGGGTACTAGATTTTGCCCTGGAGATGAAAGTAAATCAGCAGAGTTTTAGAAAATTCTGTCTTTATGAAGGTTATACTTATAAACATCTTCTTGAACAAGATTAATCCTGACCCATAAACTTATGTTAGAAGACCTGATTCATCCTTTTCTTGAACAAGTCACTGCAGGAACTTCAGGGGAAGAAAGTGGTAGCATATCATTTCTTGGAAAAACGGCATTTTCCATATACATAAAAACTTAATGAAAAGATCATCTCGAAGCACTAACATTTACCCTTTCAAGGTAACTAGAAAATATCCATGTTCCTTAGGGATGAAACTATCAAATGTAAAAGAAATGGTAAGCACATGCTCCTTTCCTTCTAGTCTTCAATACCAAATTCTGAAATAAAAAGGGAATATATCAAGCTCAGATTGGTGTGTTCTGCAACAAATGAGTTCCCATTAAGCTTGTCATTTCATGGAAGTAAGCTAGAATCCCAACTGTAAAAACTCTGCTGCTAGGTATAAGGATAATGTACAACTGAAGGACCTTCCTGGTGGCTTAGGGGTGGAGTCTCAGCACTGTCACCACTTTAGCCTGGGTTTGATCCTTGGCCAGGTTGCTGACCCACAATTGGTGTAGCAGACTGTCTCATCTGCTTAGCAGTATGTTTCAGAGTAAATCTACCTGTTTTGCTCCCCATTCTGTCTCTGGTGAATCCTTTTACACACGCCTTCCCACAACCACCACCACCACCTCTGGCCTACACCTTGGTTCTTCTATGCAAAAACAAAGACAACTGAAATACTTACGAGACTGGTATAGTAGAAGATGGGGGGAATAAGGGAGGAATAATTCCTCTGGATTAGTTTAGTCTTGCAATGTCTATTAAAGCAGGTCAAAATATTTACATGTAGATATAACGAAGTAAATAGAAGTTTGATGACAACATGCAGAACATTTCTCAGCAACTATGGTCAGCATGAGAACTCCCACTCTAGCAAAACAACTGCAAATGCAGTCAACTTTGCATTATTTATATGAATTGAATTATTTAATTTGGGGATCGCCCAAAGCCCATTGTTCCTTCTACCCACTGTGGACTCACAGTCTATTGATTTACTTCTTTTTTTTTTTTTTAAAGATTTATTTATTTATGCATACAAGCACTGGGGTACAGGTCAGATGTGTGGGGGGGTGAGAGGATTCACCACAGAGAGCGGGGAGCAGAACAGGCAGATCAACTGAAGCACACTGCTGAGGGGAGCAGCGGGCACAGCAGGAGAGGTCTGTTGCGCCATGTGGGTCCCCTCTCTGGCCGGCAGCAGGGATCGAACTCAGCAGGGATCGAACTCGGCAGCAGGGATGGAACTCGTGCTGCAGTGGCTGCGGTCTGCTTCATAGTGCGTTGCTTAACCCACTGCGCCACCAGGGAGGCCCCTGATTTACTTCTTGTTTCTAAAGGCAAGTATGCTTATTGGAGAAAGTTTAGAAAATATAAGTTATAGTTACAGAGAAAATATAAATGAAATTAGTATAGCCAACTAGGAAAGTCTTGACAAAACTTATAAATATAGATGTATATGTATTCTTTGATTCAGAATCTGATCAAAGCTGTATACCCAACTAATAACTCAGAGGAAATAGAGCACAGGGCATAGGTTAAGCTGTGGAGGTGCAATCAACAAATCCAGTCTGTGGGACACTTTATAGGAGACGCTGGTTTCTTTAACACATAAACTGCAAAGAGGGTTTTGACTGAAAGGGAACCAATAGAGTAAGAGATGAAAAAACAGACTATCAGTCACATTATGTGACTAACCAATTTGGATCCTAACCCAAAGAGATTGTTTTTTTTTTTTTTTTAAAGATTTACTTATTTATGCATACAAGCACTGGGGTACAGGCCAGAGGTGTGGGGGGGTGAGAGGATTCACCACAGAGAGCAGGGA
>JAGFMF010011782.1:391078-416273 GCA_019455555.1 Galemys pyrenaicus | reverse complement strand
GGTGGCGCAGTGGGTTAAGCAACGCACTATGAAGCAGACCGCAGCCACTGCAGCACAAGTTCGATCCCTGCTGCCGGCTGGGGAGGGGACCCACATGGCGTAGCAGACCTCTCCTGCTGTGCCCGCTGCTCCCCTCAGCAATGTGTTTCAGTCCATCTGCCTGTTCTACCCTCTGCTCTGTCTGGTGGATTCTCTCACCTCCCCGCACCTCTGGCCTGTACCCTAGTGCTTGTATGCATAAATAAATAAATCTTTAAAAAAAAAAAAAACACAAGTATTTATGAGAAAATTGGAAATTTGAACACTGACTGGAATATTTGGAGGGGGTAATCACTAATTTTTTACATGTGATAATGGGAGTGTATTTTTTGGCCTTCCAGAGACACATATTGAAGTGCTTAGAGATTGAAATTATATGATATCTAGGATCTGCCTCAAAGCAATAAAGGATATGATAAAGAACTAGGGTATAGAAGATAACAAAATTTGGTCATGTGTTAAAACGTTTTAAAGCAGGTAATATAACAGTATATAATATTTTGTTTACTTATGTGTATGTTTTAAATTTTCCATAAAAAGGGCCTCCCTGGTGGCGCAGTGGGTTAAGCAACGCACTGTGAAGCAAAACGCAGCCACTGCAGCACGAGTTCGATCCCTGCTGCCGGCCGGGGAGGGGACCCACATGGCGTGGCAGACCTCTCCTGCTGTGCCCGCTGCTCCCCTCAGCAGTGTGCTTCAGTTGATCTGCCTGTTCTGCTCCCTGCTCTCTGTGGTGAATCCTCGCATCCCCACCCCACACCTCTGGTCTGTACCCCAGTGCTTGTATGCATAAATAAATAAATCTTTAAAAAATAAATAAATATAATAAATTTTCCATAAAAAAAGTTTTATTTTAAAGGACCCATCATCCACGTTCTTGCCCAAAATGTGAACAGAGGTTATTCCCTTCATTTAAACAATAGTTACATATAAAAACTCCATGGCCGTATAAGACTTATCTAGTGTAAAAACTTCCTTCACTTAGTAATAAACAGATATACATCCCTGTGTCATCAGAAAAGCAGCAAAAACTGGAAATGATTATATATACTATGTACAATTAGTCTTTTAAAATATTTCCCTAGTTGAACTGCTTCCAATTTTAATGTGAAAAGGCTGAACTCTTCTTACTTATGATTAACTACTTTAAGTGGAATTACTGGGTCAAAAGGCATTAACAGGGGCCTCCCTGGTGGTAAAAGAGGTTAAGCAGCAGCACTATGAAACTGTCCGCAGCCACTGAGTTCCATCCCTGACCAGGGAGGTGACCCACATGGCGCAGCAGATCGCTCCTGTTTCACCTGCTGCTCCCTACAGCATATCTGCCTGTTCTGTTCCCCACTCTATTTCTGGTGAATCCTTTCACACACACATACCCGCCCCCCACACTTCTGGCCTGTGCCCCAATTCTTGTAGGCATAAATAATCTTTAAAATAAAAAAGGCATTAAGGGGCCTCCCTGGTGGTGCAAGGGGTTAAGCACCGCATTATGAAGCATCGTCTGCAAGCAGCCACTGCAACACAAGTTCGATCCCCAGCCACGAGAAGTGACCCACATGGCGCAGCAGAGCTCTCCGGCCTCCCTTGCTGCTCCCTTCAGCACTGTATTTCAGTCAACCTGCCATTTCTGTTCCCCACTTTGTCTCTGGTGAATCCTCTCATCCCCCTCAAACCTCTGGCCTGTACCCCAGTTCTTGTATGCATAAATAAATCTTTAAAAAAGAAGGCATTAACTATTTTTTAGTAACAGTGCTGTTGAGATAGAATTTTATATATCCATTGATTATTTGGGCGGAACTGTGTGTTTTTATAAAATGTCCACATTCCCTTTATTAGTGGCTAAAATCCAATGAATTATCAATCTGAATAAAACATCCCTTGGAAAAATAATCTGATATGTAGAAAGATCTTGCAACTCTAAAGCCAATCAATTTTTTTAAGGTTAATTCTACCATGGATCCTCATTACAAGTAGAGGTAAACTTATTATGGTTATAATAAGATCACATGTCTTTTTCAATCAAAGAAGAGACTATTTCTGGGTTCCTTTGTTATTACAGAATAAGCTTGTCTCAGTGGCACTTGAGAACAAAGCAGCCCATCCTGTAGGGACAGAAGGCCCATTATTGTACAGCACTTGTGGCTGTCTGGTTAATGAGCCAGTCACTGGCAAATTAGGATGAAAAAAATTAACCTAACCTATATCATGTAGTGAGATCTGAAAACCATAATGCACAAAACCAGAAATGAAACCAGCCAAATGTTAATGGCTTATGTTAATAGAGATAAATCATGCCATCTACAATTAGGACAGACAAAAACTGATGGTAACAGGCAAAAACAGAAGCAAAGGCATCCTTAGGAGTCTTCTTAGCTACCAAAAGCAACAAGAATTCTCCAAAGACTATCGTCAGAAACATTTACTCAAATGATTTCATCAGAATCTGATGTATAGAATTTTTCTCACAAATGTTTCTATTTAAAGGGGCCCTCCCCATCCATTTCCTGTTCCTCGCTATTGTTTTTTACTCAAATTCTAACTTTAAAATCAGAATTGCTATATACCTTTAAGCATATCTCTGGTCATTTTTTATTTAGGGTGACTTTGGAGGGGGGAACATCTCGTTTTTTTCAATTGTGAAAATTCAGACTGCATAATATCCCCTAGAATATAGTATCGTTAACCCAGACTAGTGATTGTAAAAGCAGATCCTGACAGATCTCAAGTGAGAATCAGCTCGGAAGTTGTTCTAAATCATTCTCCCTAATTCAAAGGCCATCTAGCATCATAGAATGTTAAAAACTGGAAAGGAGCTCCGAGATCATCTAGCCCTCCTAGAACCATGTGCTCTCCACAGAAAGAGGTAGGGCGGAGGCTTGGAGTTCACACACACTTATTTCCAAGGCTCCTTGGTCTGCCCCCTTATCGCCTACAGTATGAGTCAAACCAAAAGTTACTACAACCTGTTCTTTTCTGATACAGTCAGGATACACTCTGGCTGATTCAGATAGTCTCCCCCCAAATCACTCATTAACAGATGGGGCTGAGACAAAATACAAGCTGTTGGAAAGGTAGACGGGACATTCCTATTATTATCCCAGCGATAATGACATTATCAGTGACAAGATGCAACAAAGATCTCTGATACGGTCACCATAATCTCTTTGGAAGCTTAAAAAAAAAAAAAAGAATTAAACAGTAGCAGGGTATATTATCATCGTTTACGTTGTTTTAGTTATGTCACCTTCACAGGTAGAGAAAAACCTTGACTGAGTACAGACTATAATTAAGAGCTACCAACTGAATTCTGATAATTTTTTGTACTTCTAGCTAATCTTCCAATACCTCATATGTATAAAATAGCTCAGCTAATGGTGTTTTATTCCAAACAAATAATGAAAAATAAGTATTTCAGATTTCTCTCTGACCTGAGTTAATGATCCTCCTCCCTTCCCTAAGCATTCTGTCACCCTTCAACATTCCTAAGTGAAATGTCAACACCCATATTCAATATGGCACTACTGGAATATGAGTTATTTTGAACCTCAGACTACCTCCCAAGAAAACACATTTCCTAAAACAAGTTATTCTGCTGAACCCCAATGCTAGACTACCCTATCACTTACTTTTAACACTTGACTGACTCTTGTCAGGTATGAGTCCTCTCCATAAGTGACACAACCAGCTGCTCTTTCAGTCTCAAGAGTCACACCCTCATTTTGCTATATCTCTCCCCTACCTACTTAGAGAGTGATGAGAATGCAACAAGCAGTAACTGAGTTCTGGATTCACAGTAGACAAGCTACCAGGAAATGCCAAACATAACCATCAATCACAATATTTAAGAGACCCAGAGTAGAAAAGGAGTTCAGAGTGAGATTCTAAACAGAGAATAATAATAAACTTAAGTAAACACTGTGGGGGAAGGCAGCAAATTAAAATAACAAACATCTAAAGATGTGTCTCAGGCAGAGGCTCCTTATGTACAGACAATGACCCTATATTCTACCTCAGAACCCTCCTGAAAGGAGCAAGTGGAAGGATGCCTCCTTGAACAAACATGCTACTGGCTCATATGTATTAATAAACTCTTGGTTTATCAGGATTCATTTAAATCTCTATCAAGTGTTTATGTATCAGCCACTCAACACTGATACAAACTGATCTACTGAAGAAAACTTTTTCCCTAGCAGTGCTAAGATTGAATGGATGAGCTGGGGATAGGAAATGGGATGGGGAGGCAAAGGGAAATGGAAGGTCATTTTGGAAAGTGCTCCTGATGAGGTGCTACAGCTAAGAGTTTCTGACAGAAAAGAAGAGGATGGAAGTAGGTACCGGTGAAGCACAACCAGAAATAAATGAGGACCATTTTAAAGAAAGTTTCTCATTAAGTCTGCTAGAGTTGGATACAATGAATACCAGAGATTGCCAGGAGACCTTTAATCATAGTCTCCTTCAAACTGTAGGAGGATTAACCTCATCAAGAATTGTGTCTTCCTGTCAATGAACCAGGAATTATTTGCTTTGCTACCTCTCAATGAAACTCTTTCAAAGGATAAATGTTTTGGTTTTAAAACCAAGAATTTTAAGGGAAATAGAGCTTCAGCCAAAAAAAAAAAAAAAAAGTGTCTTTGGAACCACATTGCAGTTTCAGGCTTATCCACGACAGCCTGATTTCATTCAGCTGTAGAAACCCCCTACACATCATTCCCTTAGAGTCTTATCATTAATACTTCCCTTGTTCTGAATAAATCCCTATCAATCGTGGCAGATCCTGTGAAGGCCTAAGTCCACTTCAGTTGATGATAAAAGAGAAGCAGCAATTCCACTTTCATAGAGCATGACACATACAGATTTTTAAAAGCAGATTTATAGTTCCACTTTTCCAGCTCAGAAAAACTCAAACAACACTATTAGACATCCTCAATTTCCTTGCCTGTCTACCTTAGCTACGGATGCCTAATTCCTTGGAATGGGGAGGAGGTGCAATCATAAGTGGCTTTGAAATGGGTTAAATCGCTATTTTATAACTGTCTTTTAAACGCTTCTAATTTTCTTTCTGGTTGCAACTTTGGTGACTCTCGCTGATGGTACTTAACAAAGTTCCCTGAGTGGAAGGAAAGGATATACAACATGCTAATTCAGATGGCTCAACTTTGTTTTATCACACCGGTGGATGCCTTTCTAGGCCTCCTATCTACCCCGATAATAACTAGTAAAATCTCTGAAGACAGTCTTCAAACCACATTTGGGCAGACAAGAAAGTGACATAGCTTTCCCTGCTTAAGAGACGCACCTCCGCTCACTGCCAGAGGCTCAAGATGTGGCCACAAACTCCTGCCAGATGTGCGGGGCGGGGGAGCAAGAGCAGGTAAAGCAGGGAAGACAACTGAAAGGCCCTGGGGAGAACTGGGGTGCTGAAACCTGAAAGGAGGTGAGGCAAAATGAGTCAGATACAGGGAAAAGCCAATGCAGCGAAGAAAACAGAGGCGGTGGGAGAACCCTAGAGAACCCTGACGAATCCGCGCCTCGGAGGGTTTCCGAGGGTCCAGTGGTCTCACCAGAAAGCCGCGTTCAGCCCCAGGCACCACAGGGCGCTCCTGGCTGGCCGCTCCCACACCAGAGCTGCCTGCACCCGGCTCAGCAGAGGCTCATAAGGCCCCAGCACCTCCACAAGGGCCCGCTGCGCCGTCTCAACCTGCTGATCCCGCTCCCGGGAGCCTGACACAGAGCGGCGGCCCCTGAAAGTCGGCCCTGAAACTGGGCCTGGGGCCGCAGGCACCCCCTCTGCCTCCGCCATCTCCCCCATGCAGCCACAACATCCGGGGCCGCGGCCCGAGAGTCACAATAACACCCACTGCGCAGCTGCGCCACTCGGCAGGGTGGCCCTGCCCTCCACCGCGCGCCTGCGCACAAGCTTTCCTCGCTCCTACCCAGAAGAGCGGACGCGGCCAAAGAACGTCCCGCGCACCCACGCGCCGAGCCCGATCCGGGGCTGCGCACGCGCGGTTAGCAGGACTGAAGCCAAGTGAACTAGGAAGTGCCATCGCCACAATTCAGTTCTTATTGGAACAGAGAAAGTTCGCGGGCGGAACGGCTTGTTTGGCGCCTGCGTAGTGCAGCGAGCGGGCTGGAGAGCTGCGACTTTGCTGGCGCGAGCGGCTGCTACGCCGGTGCCTGAGGAGCGATGCCGAGGGAAATCATCACCCTACAGTTGGGCCAGTGCGGCAATCAGAGTGAGCGAAACGCCGGTCCCCCCACTAGCCAGGTTCCTTAGATTCTGTGGGATCTTGCTGTGGGCGCCTTGATTCCAACTGCCCTTTTCAGTACGTGGTTCTCTAAAAGGCGGGACCCGCCTGATCTGTGTCCAGTTGTCCAGCCCCGAGGGGACCTTCCCTGCGCAGTCGCTGGCATGCAGCGCTTTTCTCAGACTCGGGTGTCTCCCGAAGCATGACTTACAGTCCCTGAAAACAGGCACTTAGTCCCCCAGCTCCTAACTGGAACCTGCCCAGACCCAGATAACCTCTTTCTCCCCTTCCACCCCTCCCCCGCAGTTGGTTTCGAGTTCTGGAAACAACTGTGCGCCGAGCATGGTATCAGCCCCGAGGGCATCGTGGAGGAGTTCGCCACCGAGGGCACTGACCGCAAGGACGTCTTTTTCTACCAGGTGCCCCCAGCGACTTGGCCAGGGCCGGCAGTGGCCCTGCGGCCTAAGGATGGGCAGCGGCCTGGTGCTGGGAACCTCTCTGGACAGAAGGGCCTGGGCACCTGGCTTGAGGGGGGAGGGCAGGCAGGAGCAGAGCTGGGAGGACTGAGGATTGGGCAGGCCCCAACTGATGGGGTGCCCACTGGACTCCCCTGACAGGCAGATGACGAGCACTACATCCCCAGGGCGGTGCTGCTGGACCTGGAGCCGCGGGTGATCCACTCCATCCTCAACTCCCCTTATGCCAAGCTCTACAACCCAGAGAACATCTACCTGTCTGAGCATGGAGGAGGAGCTGGCAACAACTGGGCCAGCGGATTCTCCCAGGTTGCTATCCCTAGCAGAACCCACATTTGGGGCCAGACCCTGTGACTTCTCAGAAAGATGAAACCGATCAAGTATATAAAGTACTGGAGGGAGACAGAGATGACTGAGGGGAGTTCTGTTTCCTAATTCAACTATGTGATATTCTTAAGAGCCTTCGCAGGCTATTGCTGTGTGCAGGCCATACTAACTATACATATTAACTTATTTAAACCTCCCAACAACCACAAAGGTAGGTACTACAGGCCTACATCTCTTACCTGCCTTACTAAAACCCAAAAAAAAGGAAACCAAAAGACAGTTTATAATTCATTTATGTATTTGTTTGTTTTTAAGATTTATTTATTTATGCATACAGGGCTGGGGTTCAGGCCAGAGTCGCGGGAGGTGAGAAGATCCACCAGAGACAGAGTGGGGGAGCAGAACAGGCAGATGGACTAAAATACACTGCTGAGGGGAGCAGTGGGCAAGGCAGGAAAGGTCTGCTATGCCATGTGGGTTCCCTCCCTGGCTGGGGATCAAACTCTCACTGCTGTGCCTTGGATGCTTCACAGTACAGAGCTCAACCCACTGCGCCACCAGGGAGGCCCAGTTTATAACTCATTTAAAAAGCTACAAACAAAAGCAAAAGCAAGTCTCAATGGAAATAGCCGGTTTTATAGTTTCTATCCAATTATCATTACTCAATACCTTTCATGGCAGAAATATGAATGTATTTGACTAGCACACCTCATATGCCCACTGGTGTTTTACTCAACATATATGTACTGTATAACTTTCCTAGATTCTGAAATATTTGAGTTCTGAAACATAACTAGCCCCAAGGATTTCAGATAAGGGACTGTGGACCTGCCTTTTTCATTACGTGCATTATGCAGGTGAGAAAATCCAGGTATAGACAAATTAAGTACCCGGCCCAATGTCACTCAGCAGAACTGGAGATGATATAGGAGCCCAGGCCACCTGGATGCTCGTCACCACTGTGCTGTACTGCCTCAACACAAATAAAAAGCAGGCAGCTATGCCTTTTGAGTAAGGACTTATGAGTAAGGATAATCAAGAGTGGCTGTTCTGAGGTCAGAGTTGTCCCATGGTCCTGTCCCCCTCTGACCTTCCCCATGTCTGTACAGGGAGAGAAGATCCACGAGGACATTTTTGACATCATAGACCGGGAGGCAGATGGCAGTGACAGTCTAGAGGTGAGTATCTTGGGAATGCTGGTAAGAGCCGACATAAGGAAGCTTTGGCAGCAGTCTCGAGAAGCTGTCAGATACAAGACCACTATCATGTGCCTACAGACAGGCTCACCTTGTTCCCACCCAGCAGGGTGGAGCAGCCTGTGCACTAGACAGAAGTCACCAGGCCTTGTAGAACAAGGTAGAGCCTCCTAAGCTGTATGTGTTGGTGGAGCAATGTGAGATGAAAGCTCAGGTAGATAAGGAGTCCAAGAAATTGTGGGATAAATCTAGTTTGAAGCTCTGCCACTAGATAGCTAGATGCTGACTGCTACTTTCCCATGCAGGGCTTCGTGCTGTGTCACTCCATTGCTGGGGGGACTGGTTCCGGCCTGGGCTCCTACCTCTTAGAACGACTGAATGACAGGTAAGTCTGTGTTTTGAGGGTCTGGGTGCAATTGGTTTCCTAAGTGAAAGGGAGGCCCTCCAGATAGCCTTTTCTATAAGAACAGGCCCTTCTGTTATCTCCTATGGTAAGGAGAGCACAGGTAGATCCTAGGGTTTAGGACCAGACGCTAGAATGTAGGCTCTAGATGAAGTGCTGAGATTATAAATGCAGTGAAAATCCTCAGTCCTAAGATGTGTCTCTATAGACCTGTGGTCACACTCCAGATGCCCTATCCTGATTTATCTGTGTCCTGACACTTGTTTGGAGCCCCATGTCTACCAAGCCTACCACGGGTTGCACTGATCCTCTCCTCACCCCCAGGTACCCCAAGAAGCTGGTGCAGACCTATTCAGTGTTTCCCAACCAGGACGAGATGAGCGATGTGGTGGTCCAGCCCTACAACTCGCTGCTCACACTCAAGAGGCTGACCCAGAACGCAGACTGCGTGGTGAGACCTGGAGTCTGCCTTTCCTCATTCCAAGCCCCTGTTGATTCAACCATTTCCACACATTTAAAAAGTCTATTCTCAGACCTTGCTTGCACGTGTCCTGTGCACATCCCTTTTGGACGGGTCTTTCTGACCATGAAGTTCAATGGAGCAGGGTTCAAACAGAGTTTCTCTCCCTTTGTTCCCACAAATTTGCTTCCTTTTCTGTCCCCCCAGGTGGTGCTGGACAACACAGCCCTGAACAGGATCGCCACGGACCGCCTGCACATCCAGAACCCGTCCTTCTCCCAGATCAACCAGCTGGTGAGCCCCCCTCCCGCGCTCTTGGGGACTTGAGGCCCTCCTTGCTCGAGTGCCACCTGGGGAAGGGTGGCCCCCCAGGCCGAAGCCCTTGACAGGGCACCCTGTCCCCAGGTGTCCACCATCATGTCGGCCAGCACCACCACCCTGCGCTACCCCGGCTACATGAACAACGACCTCATCGGCCTCATCGCCTCGCTCATTCCCACCCCTCGCCTGCACTTCCTCATGACTGGCTACACGCCCCTCACCACAGACCAGTCGGTGAGAGCGGCCCCCGCGGCCCTGCCCTGCCTGCCCCCCACACCCCCGACCCCAGCGGGCCTGACCTGGCCTCTCCCCTCTCCCTGCTGCCCCAGGAGCTGCCCTGGCAGCCTCGCGAGGCTCTGCGCTCGCTCGGGTCACCCGTGTATGACCTCTCCCCGGCCTCCTGTCCTCTTCCCTCTGGCCCTGGCTCCCTGCAGGGCCTGGGCTGGGTGGGGCCTGCTTATGCTCCTGCCAAGGGCCTGAGTTTGCTGGGCCGATGAGGGCTGAGGCTCCCGGACCTACAGCAGAGACCCACAGGGACCACAGCCCTCAGGTCTGAGGGGGGGCGTGCGTGGCCTTGTCCACTCTGCACTGTGTCCTGAGCGCCAGCCGGCCCCTGTGGCCCACCGTCCCCTCAGGTGGCCAGCGTGAGGAAGACCACGGTCCTGGATGTCATGAGGCGGCTGCTGCAGCCCAAGAACGTGATGGTGTCCACGGGCCGGGATCGCCAGACCAACCACTGCTACATCGCCATCCTCAACATCATCCAGGGCGAGGTGGACCCCACCCAGGTAGGTGAGGCCCCTTCGTTCCACCCCACGACCCGCAGGGGTAGAGGAGAGGCTACCACCACCACTCGTGTGCCCCCCAGGTCCACAAGAGCCTGCAGAGGATCCGGGAAAGGAAGCTGGCCAACTTCATCCCCTGGGGCCCCGCCAGCATCCAGGTGGCCCTGTCCAGGAAGTCTCCCTACCTGCCCTCGGCCCATCGGGTCAGCGGGCTCATGATGGCCAACCACACCAGCATCTCCTCGGTGAGGCTCCCCTTTTGTACTGATTGGCCCAGTCAGGTTCCGGGTTGTCCCTCACCTCTCTGCATCCCTGCTGCCCTGGTCCTGGTTTTGTTTTTCACTGAGCTCACCCAGCCTTGGTAGCCTGGCTTTATGAACCATATTGTCACCAAGGTGACCCCTGTTTTTCTACACCCCAAGCTCTTTGAGCGGACCTGTCGACAGTACGACAAGCTGCGGAAGCGGGAGGCCTTCCTGGAGCAGTTCCGCAAGGAGGACATCTTCAAGGAGAACTTCGATGAGCTGGATACATCCAGGGAGATTGTGCAGCAGCTCATTGACGAGTACCACGCAGCCACGCGGCCAGACTACATCTCCTGGGGCACTCAGGAGCAGTGAGCCCCCTGGACAGGGACCCTCATCTGCCTTACTGGTTGACCCAGGCCCTGCCTGACTGACCCCCTGAGAGCACAGATCAGGGACCTCAAACTCATCTTTCTCATGAACATACATTCGTGTACTCTCTGTTAGCCTGGGACACGTTTACTTCTCTTATGAGGCTATTTATGTTTTAATAAAGCACTGGATATAAATCACGTCACTGGTTTCTTTGAAGACTTAGAGAAGTGGGAAAGGGATTGCCTGTACTTTCTCCATCACTCTGATGGTCTTCTTAGCCTCTTATACTCTACGTAAACAGCCTCCCCTATTTTCCTTCTGCCTATTTTAGGAGAATATGGGTAGGACTAACCCACCTGAGAAATTCCTTTCCAGAATAAAAAGATCCTATATATTACCTTGTTCTCTATATGATACTGTGGTCCTAGCTCCCTCCCACCCTTCCCTACATCAAGGGAACATTCCACCAGTTCCACCTTCCTACGTCAGAGTTGATCATCCCAATAGAAGACCTGCACCCCTAACCCCACCACCAGGCCCTGGCCAAGCAAGGGCCCCAGTGCCTTTAGGCTTCTTACAGGGGGTGCCACAGAGCCACTCCAAGACAGCCAGTAATCAGGCAGCTGAAGTCCAAGATAATCAAGTCGAGATTGAATCCAAAATCTAGACTAAAAGACCAAAAGTGGGCCTAGAGCAAAATGCCATGACCTCATTCTCTGTGGTCTCCAGTTATTGAAAGGGCCAGTGCTTTACATTTTTGGTAAAAAATGGCATGGAAGTAGCGAATACATAGGGGCCATAAAACAATCAAAAGGGCAAAGCAGGTTGAACCTGCACTAGAGGCTTGTCCGTGGTTCCTCTTAGGCCCTCATATAACCCAAAGGTGAGGATTTAACAATAGCATTAGCTACCATGTGCATGGACACTGCTAAGCCGATCACACCTCTGAAGCCATAGAAGTGTTGATCCCATTTTATAAATGAAAGTGGTTAATTTGCAAGTCTCCCAGCTAGTAAATGTGAAACCCTGGTTTGATTGGGCATCCATGTTCCCAACCATTACACATCCTGCCTTTTGAGATCCTCATTTGAGGGTCCCTGTCCAGGGGGCTCATTTGAGATCTATCGAGCCACTGAATGGACTTTGGGTTGTCAGAGCATGAAGGGGCCTTGACCACCTGTGCAGATAGAGCGGGCACAAACCTGGGGAGGGGCTGTCAGCCTAAACTGGCTTCAGGTGCATCTGCAGAGTCCCTGTCACCCAGGTCAGGGTAACTGAAAACCTGTGTGTGCCTTTTTTCCCTTACTACCCCAGGATGTCTGAGGCCAGAGCTAGAGGTTAGATCCAGGGGGTCAAGAGGCTTGGGCCTGGCAGGGCTCCGCATGAAGGTGAAACAGCCCAAGAAGTCTCCCGTGACTCCCTGAGAGGGTGGAAGAGTACCCACGACCTTGGAGCAAATTAAGATATTTTTCCTGTTTAATGTTAGAAAGCACACTTGCTTGCTACTGACCTGGGGATGATACACTTCTCCTTCCAGGAACCTTTTTATATTGAATAAAAGACCAGATGTGAACAGAGTGAGCAACAACCAGGTCGGACCCTTATGAACAAAGGGGATCCTTGTAGGACTGTTGGGCAGTGAGCAGACTGCTTGAGGGGTGGCAGGAAAGCAACCGGCCTGCAGCCCCACAGCCAAAGCACCAGTCTGTCACTTGTAGTTGCCAGGATCTGAAGGAGGCTGTGGGTGTTAAGCAGCTAACTGTTCTCCCAGTAGGGAAGATGGTGACTTCAGAGCAAACCAGTGTGTGCCTGGTCCCTTCTTGGCTGCCCCACCCTTCCCCGGGCCACTGAGTAGCTTGCCTTGCTCGCTCCCTTTACCGCCCCTGCCCCTTAAGATCAACCTTGAGCCAGCCCTGGGGCATCCACACAAATGACTAGTGCTGAGTGGGGGAGCATAAGCTGGCAGATGTGGTGAGAATGCTGTGTCAGTGGCCAGCTGGCCCACCTCCAGGACAGAAACCAGGTCAGCACTTTAGTAGGACCCAATTATAAGAGTGTGGAGCCCCAGGTGGGAGGAAGCACCCCAATAATCCATTTAAAATTTTATATGGGGACCTCCCAGGTGGCACAAGAGGTTAAAGTCACAGCACTATGAAGCTGTCCATAGCCACTGCAGCACAAGAGTGTTCTGAGTTCAATCCCTGGCCAGGGAGCTGACCCACATGGCGCAGCAGACCTCTCCTGTCTTGCCCACTGCTCCGCTCAGCAGTGTATTTCAGTAGATGCACCTGTTCTGCTCCCCACTCTGTCTCTGGTGAATCCTCTCAGCCTCTCTCCCATCCTGTACCTCTGGCCTGCCCCCCAGCTCTTATATCCATAAGTAAATCTTTAAAAAAAAAAAAAGTTTTGTGTGGCTAATACTCTAGTCTCCCGCTCAAAAGGGTGGTCCCTGGGCAGTTGGGCCTCCCTGCAGAGCGCACTGGACCTACAGAGAGGGCTCCTTGTTCTGCCTGCTCATGATAAGCACAAACACCTCAGTGCTGGCTTCAGAGCCTGGCCCCTCCCCCAAGGCTATTTCCAGAACACCCATCCCCCAACACCACAGTAGCCCCTCCCTGTTCTTGGCCAGCAGCAAACCCCAAAGTGTGTCAACTAGAGGGCAGCTAGGAGGCCACGGAGGGAGGGAGGGAGGCCTCTGGGAGTCAGCGCAGCAGGTGGTGGTGGTGGTGAAAAACCTCTTGTTGAAGAGACTGAAACCACAGAAGTAACTGCCCCCAAAGAGACAAGGGCTGCTGCCAAGAGCTGGTGAGGCAGCGGAACGCTCAAGCCAGGGACAGTAAAATGAGCCATTTAAAGGTAATGTTCCCAGAACGCTCAGATTGATGTGCCCCTGGGACCCTCTGAACATGCTGAGACAGACCTAGCATCAGGAAGCACAGAACCGGAAACAGTGGTGCAGGCGAGTCTGAGACTTAGGGATCTTACCTTTGGATCGAACCCACAGAAAGTGTCGGGAGCACAAAGCAAGCGGACAGACTCTCAGCAGAGTGGGTGAGTCAGTCCACAGAGCCTTCTCCCTGGTCCCCCCTAGGCAGGCACTCCAGAGCTCCCTGGTAGGGGCACCCGTGGAAGTGAGGAGCTAAATGCAACATGCAACCCACCAATCCCCAAGCCTTAACACCCAACCGTACCGCTCGCTTTCCATATTCCTTCTTGCATTATCTTAAGCAAGGAAGGGGCTACCCTCAGCCATAAACGGGAACATTTTTAATTGACATTCTGATTTATGATCTATCATTTATAAGGTTTAATTAAATTCCTCAGGACTGATCATTGCAGTGTGAAGAGGTAAAATCACGTTTCTTGCCCAGCTGCAGACACTGCCCGACAGATTCTAACAGTCCATGAGAAACAGATGGAAACATCCTCTATCTCCAGTCTTGCTCTGTGAGTGACCCTGGCCATGGAATTCAGACATAAACGATTCTTTCCTCCATCAAATTCATTACTGAACTTGAGAGTGACCAACTCATCCTGGGTTTAGCACTGAAAGTTCTGAGTACCAAGTAACCCGTCAGAGGTGTGTTTTTTTTTTCCTTTCTTTACAATTTATTAATTTCGTGTATATAAGAATTGGGGTACAGGCGAGGTTTGGGGGGGCGAGAGTTCTTACCAGAGACAGAGTGGGGAACAGAACAGGTGGATATACTGAAATACACTGCTGAGGGGAGCAGTGGGAGAGGCAGGAGAGGTCTGCTGCAACATGTGGGCCAGCTCCCTGGTTGGGGATCGTGCTGCAGTGGCTGCAGATGCTTCATAGTGCGGTGCTTAACCCCTTGCACCACCAGGGAGACCCCTCAGAGATGGTTTTAAATTAAAATTTTTATATCCCCTCAGTCCTGGGAAAACCAGGTGGGTGAGTCCTTCAGCCTGCCTCCCAGCCTTGAGGATTTAGGGATTTCTTGGAAACCAACATCCGTTATAGTAAAGTTTATTATTTTTTAAATAAATATAATTAAGAGTTTACTGTGTCCCTGAAACCTTTCCAGAAACTGGGGATACCTGGATGAATAAATTAAGGTCCTGAATAAAAAAAAAACCCACAATGAGCTACCACCTTCACCAGTGAGAATGGCACAAATTAAAAAACTAGCAACAACAAATGTTGGTGAGGATGTGGAGAAAAAGGAACTTTTCTACATTGCTGGTGGGAAAGCAAACTGGTTCAACCTATATGGAAAGTTCCTCAAAATACTAAAAATGTAGTTTCCCTATGATCCAGCAATTTCACTTCTAGGAATATACCCAAAGAACACAAAAACATTAATTCAAAAGGATACCTGCAGGGGCCTCCCTGGTGGCGCAAGGGCATAAGTCACAGTACTATGAAGCTAACCCCAGCCACTGCAGTATGAGTTCAATCCCCAACCAGGGAGCTGACTCACATGGTGCAGCTAACATCTCCTGTCTTGCCTGCTGCTCCCCTCAGCAGTGTATTTCAGTAGATCCACCTGTTCTGTTCCCTGCTCTGTCTCTGCTGAATCCTCTCACCCCACCCCCCGCACCTCTGGCCTATACCCCAGTTCTTGTATGCATAAATAAATCTTTTTTTAAAAGATTCTATATTTGTCTTAAAAAAAGACATCTACACCCCTATGTTTATTGCATCACTATTTACAATAGGTAAGACCCCAAATGCCCCAAAATAGATAACTGGATCAAGAAGATATGTCATCTGCTATGGGAGGGACCATGGTGATGGTGCACAGGTGAACTGGTGATGGGAATTTCACAGGGATGAGGAACATACACTGTACAAAAATGAAGAATAATGTAAAATATATGAAAAATGAAATGAAAAAAAGAAGATATATATACACAGAGGAATATTACTCCGCAATCAAAAAAAGATAAACTCATGCCATTCACAGCAACATGGATGGAGCTGGAAGGAATTTTGCTCCGTGAAATAAGCTAGAAAGAAAAAGAAAAGTATCGGATGGTTTCACTTACAGGAGGAATGTAGAGGAACTAAATAAGAGATCAGGAGGACAAAAGTAATTATAGTAAATTCAAAATGAAGATCAACAGGCAACTATAAATCAGAGACGTTCTACAGTGGAGAAGGGAGAAGGAACAAAACAGTAGCTCCGCCTGTTTTAGGAAGAGTGTTTTGGGTGGGAAGAGCGCAAGGGACTATGGGACACGGGTGGATTGGTGATGGGAATTTCACGGGGACTACACCTGAGAGGAGAAAGTATTCACAAAAATGAAGAAAAATGTAAAAAACATACACATATAAATAAAGCTCAAGAGATAGACACAGAAAAGAGGGTGGTAAGCATATCTCAGGGAATCAGTGGAGCAGGCTCAGTAAATATTTGTTGAATGTTTGAGAAAAAAAAGACTGCGGGAGGCTAGGGTGGAAGCCACACAGAGGCATGACCATTTGATGGCTTCTTGGGTTTTGAGGGAAAGCTTCCCACCTGGTGATCGAAGAGAAGGTAGCGTGGGCAGAGGCCCCGGCTCTGGGGTGTGAGGTGGAGTGCACGTCTCTTCGGCAGCTCCACCATTCCTGTCTGTCACTTGGGAAGGGGAAGCTCACACTGGACAACCTTGGCCACCAGGGCCCACCTGGGGCTGAGGGAAGGCCAAAGCAGGGGCATGGGGTCGTGGCCCAACCCAGGCAGGACAGAGACCTTCACAGAAACCAGCAGGGCCTTGTAGACAAAGGGAGCAGCTGACATGCTGACGTGTAGAGGAAAAGGCACTTGTGAGGAAGGGCACCTGAGGGCGGAAGGAAGGCCAAAAACAGGACAGTGGGTTCTAGAGAAGCTCAGAGGTGCGACTTGGGGGGACAGAAGAAGCAGTCAGGGAGGTTACCCAGGCCAGGCAGGTTGTGCAGGGCCGATTATGCCATGGAAAGCTGGGTTTCTTTGTGCAAAGGGGAGCCCTGGAAGGCCAATTGGGAGGTTCCAGGCACCAGCCTGTACTCTCTGGACTTTCCCTCCCAAATGCCACTGCACCACCACCTGAACTAGTCCCTCCTGGCTTCGAACCCTTTCTGAAACCACTATTTGACACAATCTGATATAAAACTCTTGAGTAAGTCTTACCGCCCCTTCCTGAAGCTGGGCCCTAAGGTGCTATTGCTGGTTTGTTCTTCATGAGTTTTTTTCTCAGAAACCACGGGATGGGCTGGCCTGAGCTGCCTTGGCCAGCTCTTCTCAGCAAGTGTGCCACATCCTTCCCTCCCCCACAGGCTCCCAGATCATCCCCAAAGGAGCACAGAAAACACGGACCTCCTCCCCACATTTCCCTCTCTGTGTCCAGTCCACCAGATGCATCATTTCACATTATTTTGTTAGTGTCATAATTACATTTTTGTAATGTAATTTCCCTTTCTAACCCTCTCAAATATGGTCCTGGATATATTGTAGGCTGCTTAGGCATTCTTGCAATAATTAAGTTCCATCAAATACATTTCTGAAATGTACCCTCTTTGTTAATTCTAAAATATAACAAGATATGCTTTTGTTTGTTTCTAAAAGTCACCAAGCCATGTGTAAAATGAATATAGTTTTTCTGTTAAAAATAAAACTAGAGAAAGGGGAAACTCTAGTTATAGGTTGTATTTTAAAATTTTTTAAATAATGATAGATCACTGAAAAGGACAAAGAAGTTCAGGAAACACTGCTACCCCCGTCACTCAGCCCTCCCGAGTGTTAACATTTTGCATAATAGCCCCACAATGTCAAAACCAGGAAATTGACAATAGTGTGCAATCCACAGAGAATGTACAGATTCCACCTGTCAAAGAGAACAGCTCATTTCTTTCTTTTCATTTGCATAGAAGAGCTGGGGTGTAGGCCATGGTGAGGGGTGCAGGAGAATGAGGATTCACCAGAGACAGAGTGGGGAGCAGAACAGGCAGACGGACGGAAACACACTGCTGAGGGGAGCAGCAGGCGAGGCAGGAGAGGTCTGCTGCGCCGTGTGGGCCACGCAGGCTGTACTGGTGACAGCGCTGAGACTTAACCCCTAGGCCACAGGGAGACCCTCACAATGCAGCTCTTTATTTAAAAAAAAATGTATGGTTTACAAAACAAATATTTGTGAAAAGTCTAATTCCTAGAAGTTATATCTTACACCAACCTTTGCTTCCAAACTAGTTCCTGCAAATACAGAAAATATAAAAGAAGAATAAAGGAAATATTAAAATGTTTTAATGAATATATTTTTTTCACTAGAAATATCCAACACTCCCTAAAGCCTATGGCACTTAGACAAGTAAGAGATAAGATCCACTGAGAATTTTGGGAATCCAATGTTTCAACTGATCTTGAGGCTACAGTTGTTCCTCAGATATCAGCCATGATGCTTGACCCTTGCCCAGAAGATGCTCCTCCCATTTACGCACCTACACTGTCACTTTTCGTCCCTCCAGTCATGCTGAGTGTCCGTCAGATCCTTCAACCAGTCACACTCTGGCCTCCCAGCCCTCCGGATGGGCCTCTTCCTCTGGAATATTCTCCCCCACCCCTAGCCAACTTCCTTCATCCGCCAGGTCCTTACTCATCCTCCAGGTCACTGAAATGTCACTTCCAATGAAGACTTTGGTTTTTACTATTTATGTTCCACTGCAACCTGGACTTTGCCTGCCCTTAATGTTACCACATTTTATTATTTTATATGTCTTCTCTCCCTAAGGGCAGGGGCTGATTTGTTCATGAATGTACCTCTAGCGTCTGATACATGCTAGGTACTCAGAAACATCTCTCAAACTGATGTAAATGTCAGACAAAAAAAATAAAGAAGGCACTTGGAGAGCCAAGTTCATAGATCCAATATGTACTCTGCTCAGAGGTGAGCCTGTCAGGGTTTGACTCATGCTCAACTCACTCTTATTTTAACAAGCATCTCAGGGCCTCCCTGGTGGTGCAAGGGGTTAAGCAGCACACTATGAAGCATCCTCAGCCACTGCAGCATGAGCTTCATCCTCAGCAGGGAGCTGACCCGCATGGCATGGCGCAGCAGACCTCTCCTGCCTGGCCTGCTGCTCCCCTCAGCAGTGTACTTCAGTCAGTCTGCCTGTTCTGCTCCCCACACTGTCTCTGGTGAATCCTCTCACCCCCATACACCTCTGGCCTGTACCCCAGTTCTTATATGCATCAATAAATCTTTTTAAAAATCAAAAAAAGTCTGACCTATTTTGATGTGTAGATCCCTAAACCAACAGAAACTTCAAAGGAGAAAGGTGGGGGTGACTAGGCATTTAAAGTAGAAGCATTCAGGTCCAGTGCTAGCATCCTGATAAGGAAAGAAGAGAGGAAAGTTATAGAAAGCATAAGGAGGAGGGCATTTGACTCAGGGGCAAACATACCTCCAAAGGAGTGTGGATAGCACAGCTAAATACAAAAGCCAGGGTTCAAGCTCATGCTTTGAGTCAATGAGCAAAGACTGGATCCCATTCCATATATTCCATTTAAAAACAGACAGAAGGGGCCTCCCCGGTGGCGCAAGGGATTAAGACGCAGCACTATGAAGCCATCTGCAGCCACTGCAGCACGAGTGGAATCACCTGGTGACCCACAGGGCACAGCAGACCTCTCCTGTCTCACCCACATCTCTCCTCCGCAATGTACTTCAGTAACTCTGACTGTTCTGCTCCCCACTCTGTCTCTGGTGAATCCTCTCACCCCCCCCACCTCTGGCCTGCACCCCAGTTCTCTGTGTGTATAAATAAATAAATCTTTTAAAAAAAAAAAAAGAACAGAGAGGAGTAAAGAATACACTTTACAGATATTCCCATCAAAAATAATTTTGAGGGCCTCCCTGGTGGCGCAGCGGGTTAAGCAACACACTCTGAAGCAAGCAAACTGCAACCACTGCAGCATGAGTTCGATCCCTGCTGCCGGCCGGGGAGGGGACCCACGTGGCGCGGCAGACCTCTCCTGCCTCGCCCGCTGCTGCCCTCGGCAGTGTGTTTCAGTCAGTCTGCCTGTTCTGCTCCCCACTCTGTCTGGTGAATCCTCTCACCTCCCGTGACTCTGGCCTGCACCCCAGCTCTTGTATGCATAAATAAATAAATCTTTAAAATATATATAAATAATTTTGAAATATTTTTAAGAGATAAGGAAAATTATCTATCTGGAAAATTCACTTCTTTAGATGAAAATTCTTTATTTCTGATGAAAATGTTACACTAATAAGACAATAGTAAAACAGGGAGGGGCTACTGCATTTCCACTGAAGGAAGCTTCTTCCTTGGGAGAATCCCCACACCCTGTTCCTGGCCTCACTCTACTGCATTGCCATTAATGATCCGCTTCTTTCCTGCTCCCTATGCTTTTTTTGTAGACCGGGACAGTGTCTCTTATCTGCATATCTCTGATAGCAACAGAAGCCGTAGCATATTGTAGCTGTTCAACGAACACTTGTTGAACATAGGAAAGAACATGTTAAGGCGACAGTTTCTGTTCCTCACATTTCCTTTAACAGGAAGACATTTAAAACTTGCCATAAAATCAAATAATCACACGTCACAGGAGAGATTTATGTGCTCCCCACATTGCTGCCTAGCGATCAGGGATAGTGTGACTTTAACCCCAGACCCTTCTCAAAGAGGAGGGAAAAGTGGAGGAGGAACAGATGTAATTTCTTCAACTAGAAATGGAGTTGTTTCGATTCCTTTTGTGCATGACATAAGACATTATAGCCCAAGATTCTTACATGACCTTATGGTATCAGGAACCAAAGGACTTGATGTAGCTGAATTTCTGACATTTAATCCTTTGGAAGTTGTCCAAATGGATACATTATACAAGGTGCCATCAGTACCTGAATGGAAACAAACACTGGGTGATGGGTATATTGCTTTCTACAAGATCAAATAATAGTCCTGAATCAGGAACTGGCTCTGCAGACAGCTGCACCAAGAGGAATCAGTGGACGGGTGGCCAGTTCCAAGACCTGACCTATGAAGTCAGCTGGGAAAAGGGGATGATCAGAACAGGCACAAGGGAAGGTCACCAAGAGGATAAAACCAGGTCGCCAAGCAAATGTATTCCTCAAAGACAATTTGGCAAAGGCTTGCCTTAGCAAGGACCATACCCGGGGGCAGCAAAGACCCAAAGGGTCTGATGGGGAGTGAGAGCCCCAAACTATAGCCAATGAGCAAAACAGTGGGCCAAACAGTTCCAAATATTGCTCAAACACTTGAAAATGATCCATCTTGCTTTCCCTAACTCACAGTCCTCCCTGAGGATTCATACTCCTTCCACATTCCATCCTTGCTTAGGATTCCTGAACTGATGGCCTCCCTGGTGGCCTCCCATTAAGTCTCAGTGCTATCACCACTACAGCACATGGCACAGCAGACCTCTCCTGTCTCCCTGCTGCTCCCCTCAGCAGTGCATTTCAGTCGATCTGCCTGTTCTGCTCCCCACTCTGTCTCTGGTTTTGGTGAATCCTCTCACCCCGCACTCCGCTGGGCCTACACCCTAGTTCTTCTATGCAAAAAATAAAGATTCCTGAACCTAGACAGAACTCCCTAAATCTTTCCTCTCATCCACTTAGAAATGCCAGCTTCCCTGAAGTACATGAACCAGGTGAAAAGAAGACAAGCAGAACAGGATTGAGGCCCCGGACCAACAAAGACCAGACTACCATCTCTGCTTCTAAACATGACCACAGGCTACACAGCTTAAGAGGGTCCCGCACCCCGAGCCAAGGACAACCTTAACTGAAGTCCAGTGTGGCCCTGGGTGTCCTTGGGGCCCAGCCATCTTATAGATCGTGAGTTGAATCAGTGCCAAGGACATCAGTGACAGCTGTGGCCAGGGACGTCTGCACAGGAACTGTCCTGTTCTGACCAGCGATCCGCCTTTGTGTGCACTCCCCTTGGTTCTGTGTGCACTGCAGTTTCCCCTGCTGCTTCAGCAATTTCCTGAACATTGACTCTGGCCCTTAGGCACACACCTGCCTTCAGGCAACTACTGACGTCAGGTGATACAGGAGGAGCTGCTTATCTGTGGGCCTGACTGCCAAGGTGATCCTCGCTACTCTGCTGCGCTTAGTGGACAGCCCCACCCTGGGAGCAACGAGGCGCCAAGGATGCACACGTTCCTCCTGCTGTCACCGACACCAGCACTTCCTAACTTGTTCATTCATAGATCTCTGAGAACTTGCTTCAAAAACAATTTCAAGGGATTCCTGACTCATAAGTGGTCAGCAGACCTCTCCTGTCTTGCCCTCTGCTCCCCTAAGCAGTGTACCGAATGCTAACAATTCTTGATGGCAATTAATGGTGACATTTCTAAAGAGACAGGCATTTAGAAGGGTGAGAGCTTAAGTCTTGCTAATTGTTCTTCATATTGCATAAAAAGTTACCCAGGATTTGGGAAAAAAAGCTAGTCAATTTCATTGCTGAGGTTCAGCCAAGTATTATCCTTACCTGTCCACCTGGTTCAGGTAGCAGGTTCATAGCGACAACCCAGGAAGTAATTTCTCTCTGAGACCGACACAAGCCCCTCCCTTTGCCCACATTAATACACTCTCACCAATGAGGCTAGGCCAGACCTTGCACAACTTTCCCCATGGCCATGCAAGCACGCCAGGTGACTCTGGGGCTAACCTGTCTGTCATCTTCTTTTTTTTTTTAAGATATATTTATTTATGCATACAAGAGCTGGGGTACAGGCCAGAGTCCAGGGAGGTGAGAGGATTCACCAGAGACAGCAGGGAGCAAAACAGGCAGATTGACTGAAGTACACTGCTGAGGGGAGCAGAGGGCAAGACAGGAGAGGTCTGCTGCACCATGTGGGTCCCCTTCCTGACTGGGGATCGAACTCACGCTGCTATGCCACAGATGCTTCACACTGCGGCACTCAACCCGCTGTGCCACAGGGAGGCCCCTTTTCACCTTCTAACAGTGGATGAAAGACTTCAGCCAGGTCTGAGAGACCATACCTTCTATATGTTCCCTCCTCCTACTCCTCTTCCTTTCCCTTCTCTCTCTTTTTCTCTCTCCTTTCATGTACTTTTCCTCCTACAGTCATCTGTATTTAAAAGAAGCCAGGAAAGAAAATGGTGTAAAACACACACACACACACACACCAGCTGTCACTCAAGAGAGCAGACAGTGTCAGCAACCTGAGGCTTCCCTGGAGCAGTTCCCCTGGAGCACATCTTCAAAGCAGAATCTGCTGATCTCAGTGGTGACGGCCACAGGGTCACTGGCCAGATTACATTTCCTGGGTCAATCTGACCTCCCCAGAGGCCCCAGCCATCACTGAGCTTGTGATGCTGACATTCTATTCCAACTCTCCCTGCCTCAAATAAAAACAAAAACAGCCTTGAACTTGGCACGAGACTAAGTACTCATTATGCACACAGGATTGCAACCAGTCTTCCCCAACCTATGCCAAAAATGACTATGTATTTCTAACAAGGATTGACAGCAAACATAATTGAGGGTCTGTGGACTCCAGGAATGAAGAGTGATCTCCCTGCCCTTCCACAGATTAGGGACTTCTCCCATTTTGTCTCTCCCAATCATGGGAAAGTCAACCAAGGTGACTTCTTCCTCCCCACAAGCATGTACCCATCACTGTGATAGGTAAAGCATTAGAAAGAAAAATTAACTTTAAGGTTACAACAGCAGCTCTTCAGATGGACCTGAAGTCAACTCTTAATGCTGTAGGTGATCACAGGAGTCTCTGAATAACCCATTACCAGTCTTATTCCAAGAAATCTACTTAATACTGGCCTCTTGCAATGTGCTTGCAAGCAACGCAATGTAATTAAAAGGTTATCGTAACCTGCCTCTCAAAATGTTGTCGCTCATTAGATTTGTGACCTTGGGCAGGTCATTTCCTGTCCCCAGGCTTCAGTTTCATCATTCATTCACTCAATAAATATTTGTTGAGAAGCAAGTAAGTTCCAGGCACAGTGATAAGTGCTGAAGACAATAATGATGAGCAAGATACAGTCTGGCCAAAGAAGATCTCGCTTCATTGTTTATGTGTTAACGTAAGGAACGCATCACATTACTCTGTGATTAGGGCAATCACACAGTAATGTGGAGGTTGGACAAAGTAGAAGAGGAAAACTGTGAGGGAAGCACCTGTGTCTGATTAGGGCTCAGTAAAAATAAGGTTTTGAACGTCTAGAGCTGTTATTTTAAGATGATGATGCGTTCCAAAAGGACACAGAAGCCCTTGGGATGTTCTGCTTCAGGGAAATGTACGTGATACCAGCTCTCCACTAGTGCTGATAAGGAGTGTGCCACTGGCAGGTTACCATTTGGCACCGATACCTCTCTTTCAAACTGAATAGAAGCCAGATTCTCATTATCTTCAGCCTTCTGCACTATTCCATTCTAATGATCACCCAAGAGCAAAAATGGCACTTGCTATAATCAAGTCTTTTCCAATTCAAAGGTCAGGAAAAATAAGTTATATATACTTATTATGCCACACACACTGAACCAGTTGGTGCAACAAACACATCATTTAGGTGTGTGGTGGGGGGAACACAGACATACACAAAAAGAACCCATCATAAGGTTTTCTTCCAAACAAAACCAGAAGTAAAACCTAGGACTCTGTCATTGCCTGGAATTCAATATTCACCCTGAGTAGCTATTCAACTAAAGTTTGTTAATTACAGCTTGCCATTAACTTGAGCACCAATTAACACTATTTAAATTCTCAAATACTGGGGGGAAAACAGGAATTCCTAAAATGTCAGTATCAATTCTTCCAGGTTGACATTTCTTTTTCTGCTTACCTATAGTAGTAGAAATTATTATTTTACATAAAATAAATGTGTCCTTAAAATGTCAATTAGTTTTTTCTTGTTTTCCCAAGGTAGTGCGAGTAATCTGATATCGCCATATCCAGACTGGCTGGTGAATAAGTTATATGTATAATTCACAACTTAGATTTTATTCTACCTTGAAATAGAAATGCAGACAATATACAAGACTTCCGTATTCCACTTTCAATTCCTTGAAATGAACCTATCATAGGTTTTCTCTCAAATAAAACCTATGGTATGGTATATGGTACATGAATATTTAGTGATCAAAAATTTTGAGTTAAGAAGATATCTCCATGGGGGCCTCCCCGGTGGCGCAGTGGGTTAGGCAACGCACTATGAAGCAGACCTCAGTCACTGCAGCACAAGTTCGATCCCTGCTGCCGGCCAGGGAGGGGACGGACCCACGTGGCGCGGCAGACCTCTCCTGCTGTGCCCGCTGCTCCCCTCAGCAGTGTGCTTCCGTTGATCTGCCTGTTCTGCTCCCTGCTCTCTGTGG